>JARPMJ010004136.1:0-81014 GCA_033366665.1 Phoxinus dragarum
TCATACTGAATAGTTTGGCACAAGACTTTTGAGTTACCATTCTTGTAGGCTAGAATGTTTACTACAAAATGATGTGAAAATCATTCTGATCACTCTTTCACAAAACAACAATATAATGATTTAAACTTTGCAAGTCAGTTTTTGTGCCAGCACTGCTTTATGCGTAGGGGTGTTGATGGCCATGAATATGAATTGAGGGGAGACAATAGACACTCCCCCATCAATGGCTAATGCCCCATCACGGTGCTGTGAGGCAGAGAGGAGAATCTGAGAATGAGAGGAAAATCAAAGGTTTTGTATTCAATCTGTTTTTATTGTAATTCCTCTATGTGGAGGAACTAAATGTTGTGCCTCACAAGACCACAGTGCTACCGTACATATATAAACATATAATACCAGTCAAACGTTTGGACACATTACCATTTTTAATATTTTTGGAAGAAGGGCTGCACTTATTTGATAAAAAATACAGAAACAACAGTAATATTGTGAAATATTATTACAATTTAAAATAATGATTTTCTATTTTAATATACTCTAAAATATAATTTATTTCTTTGATCAAAGCTGAATTTTCAGCATCCTTACTCCAGTCTTCAGTGTCACATGATCCTTCAGAAATCAGTATAATATCCTGATTTGATAATCCGGTATTATCAATGTTGGAAACCGTTGTGCTGCTTAATATTTTTTTTATAACCTGTGATACTTTTTTCAGAATTCACTGATTAAAAAGAAAAGCATTTATTCAAAATAGAAATCTTTCCTAACAATATAACTTAACACATCCTTTCAAAAAAAAAGAAAGAAAGGTAGTGTATACTGTTACAAACAGACTCATGGGTGAATGTGAGTCAACAGAGCTCAGTTGCGGTCCAGTTTCCCGTGCGGGCAGGAATCACGCAGTCTGTGCAACCATGTCAACATCAGTCCTCGGTTTTCCATGACAGGGTGGACTTGGACCTGTTGCTTGTTTGCCTTGGCTCTCTTCGGGACAGGTGCTTGGACATGTTCATTGTCACATCTGTTGATAACACAATCAAAGAAACTGTATTATTATCGCTATCAATCACTATGGCCATGGATTAAGAAAAAGACAACCGATTTTTTTAATTTCACACAAGAATAGGTAGGCCCTACTTGTATATTATGTATATTGTAAACACAATTACATTTCATCAGTAAAATATTACGTCTGTGCACTTACCATCATTCTCGATTGAGAACTGAACGACACCTGCGTGTCCCTCTGCTGGAGAAGGAGAGTGTGATGCAAACACATTCCTAAAAAAATAAAAACAACTGTGTTAGCATACATTATCCAAAGATGGGCGATTAATGGGTATGGGACGCATAATGCAGTAGTCTATATATCTGTTGATGGGCCATAGGACGGAGAAATATCTATTTATGGGCCATAGATCGCGAGCTGTTGATGGCCATTATCTGCGCACGCATTTAGAGCATTTCAAACATTTACACCTGCATTCACAATCATCTGTGGCAATATTTTAGCGTGTGTCATAGGCTAACCAAAACCCGAACATTTATATATAAAAATATAATGTCTAGTATTTAGACAGTATCACATTTTACCGGAGGCTGAAATATATTTGCACAAAATCATATTTACACCTAAGCAGATATTCGCAAAAGTCAGTATTTTTAGCATGATAATCAGTGTCATAAGCTAATCAAAACTGATTGAAATATAATACAAATATGTTTAGAGAGTAATATCACATTGAAACACGACCATATAGCCTACACGAATGTTAGGGATATTGTAAGGCAATCTTTCCTGTAAGATGTCAAAAGCTAACCAAAACTAAGCAAAATATAGTCTGAAAATTCACATGAGTTCTATATAATCAGAAAAGAATTATATAAACACTAAACAACTTGAGCGAATTGATCCCACAGAGGATACAAGTTCGAGTTTGAAAATGCAGCCGTTCTCCGTCTGAGATGCGATCTTTCTCTGAGGAAAAGGTGAATTCTTCCTCGCTGTCCATAATCATCTGGAGGACGACTTTACCAGAGAAGCGTGTCATCCTCAAAACGCGATGAACTATCCGTGAATCGACGAGAAACTGCGTGTTTTCATCATGGCATTGATCGGAGGGCGTGTGCAATGCGTATAGATCACCTCAATCAACTATTAGCATGTGAATAACGCCGGGGGGCGTGGCGGCATCAGCTCATTAAAAATAATGAAGAGAGAACGAAAAACTGCGCCTCTCCTTGGTTTCAAACGGATTACATAAACTAAGTATATGTGTTTTTTAATATAAATTACTTCATTTAAAAGAAGAGAATTCTAGCTTCATACAGACAAATCTCTCGTTCCTGAGTGACAAGTATTCGCTGAGCTACAGTTCATTTTCGGACGCGTTTCAGAATGGACTTCACTGACAGAGAGAAGGCAGAACTCGCATCATGTTTATTTTTCTTTATTTGGCGAAAGACACAACACTTTGTTTTTATTGTGAGTATACACAAAAAAAATAGAAACTTAACTGGATCGAATGATGTTAAGTGTTTTAATGTAAGATCAAAACCAACAAAGTATTTTGAATCTCTTTTGCACTGATAAGAAAAAAAGCGAGCAGATCACGCCGGCGTGATTGCCGACCCCAGGGGGTTAACAGTTATTCAGCTACACAACAGCATAAAGGACATATACCTGAGAGGCTGAATAGGCTAAACTAACTAATTAAGCCAGCGAGTCCAACAAGCAAGTGACCGGTAAGCAAGTTCACCAAGCTCCTGCGATCTCATTCCACATCACTGAATTCTTCCTCAGTGTCGCTTCTGAACAACTCCGCCAACTAGAGCGCACTCTCGCGGCTGCAGACGGTAATGTTTGTGGTTCATCTCAAGTCAGTATGAATTTATTTTGATATGTAAGTCGCACCTGACTAAGTATTACTACTATACTATACAATTATAGTCCGAAAAATACGGTAGATAATTAGAAAATAAGATTTGTAAATAAAAAAAAATATAATTTGGGGGTAGTCTACCACTGCCTACACGGCCCACCAGATGACCGCGGCCCACCGGTTGAGAATCCCTGATCTATATGACTCCAGGTGTTTAAACCAGGTCTTCTGAAGTGATGCGACCTCTTTCTATGATGAACGGAGTGAAAGTTGCTATTCACTCTCAAGCGTTTGAATTTGACCCCTTTATAGGGTTTGTTGCAACTGGTCTCTCTCTGATGTATCAAATGGTCTAAAAACGTTTAGTTGTTGCTGAGATCACAAATCCATTACACCGAGAGAAGGATTTGAGCAGAGGAGGCAATGCTACACAAAGAAAAGCTTATACTGATCATGGCTGTGTAAAAGAGGAACAACTGAAGGAAACAAAAATAATTTCATTTATAAAATACATAACTTTCATATATGAAACAAAATAATGAAAATAATAAATAAATAAAAAAATGAAATCCAAAATAAAATGTGAAACCTATTTTTAAATCGTGTGTGTGTGTGTGTTTCAGGGTTCGAGCCGATGAAGGGTGACTGGGTGCTGGCGCAGTATGTGGTCAGTCCTGCAGAATGTAGCAGTCAGGCTCAAGCGGTTTCTCCCCTGCGTTACCGCCGCATGGACGGGGTCAGTCATTCAGTCATGTGCGAAAATCTGGGCTTTCTAAAAGTCAGGAGTGATCACACTTGGGGATGTCCTGGGTAGGGTAGGGTTGGGAATTGATAATCAGATACTTGAATCTTTCCCTGCCATTGATGGAATCTTCCAACTTTCTGTGTTTCCACTGTAATACGGTAGGGGGCGCTATTATACCTCTTCTGAAAGAGGACCGAATCTCCTGATCAAAACACAGGTGAAGAAGCAGAAACAAGTGATGGGATATGTAAGCGGATGCATATGTAAAATAATGCGATCATCAAAACTGCCTAATGTTACTGAATGAAATGTCGACCCAGAGTTTGCTTTAGGACTGTGAAGCTTTGGGCGTGTTGATAGTCCATCGATTTACTCCATCTATGTTTTGATCATCGTTCAGATATTCAAACAACAAAGTATTCTGGGGGCCATGACATTTTTGTGAAATGATCAAAGCGCTGCCTGGCAACTTAAAAAAAAAAAAAATGCTGGTGGGGAAAGAGTTAAGATCAGGAATTAGATACTTGTTATAAAACTTAAATATCTATTCCGCTTATCGATTCATCTGTGTGCATTTTAATGTGGGTTTAAACCATTCAAGCACAAGTAGACACAAAAGAGAACTCAATTCAGCACCTGGAGACTATTTAATTAAAAAAAAAAAAAAATTACATTTATTTTCCTGTTTATTAACCATTAATGATGCTGTTTTGAAACGACCTGCTTTATTTTATGAAGTGCTATAACAATGAAGGATTGACGAATGCAGAAACCAGAGCTGGGATGGGAATGTATTTGTGATAAGTCAAGTGATTGTCATTTGTCTGTCCCTCAGGTCAGTGTGACGAGAACACAAGGCAACAGTGGCGTTGTGGAAGACAGCGTGTTCTTCAGCCTGGAGTCTCTGATGGTGCCGTCGGGCTTCAGACCTGCCCGCGGTGACGTGGTGAATGTGGTGGTGTTGGAGAGCAGCCAGTCGCTCTACTGCTGGAGAGCCCTCTGCATGACGCCCGTTCAGCACAGGTGACGTCTTGCCTCGCTCCTGCCTAGTCACGTTTGCACCCGACTGCCAATTATCCGAGAAAACGACACATTTTCCATGCGTTTTGCCGTCACAGAATTTGTTCACGCCACATTCAAGACTTGGAAGTAAACATTCACTGCTGTGATTGGGTAACAGTTGTATATTAAAATCATTTTTAGCATCCCAACCATTACACATGTGGAATCGATCATCTCTTCTGCTTAACTAGTTACAACATGAAATGTATATCGGATTGTATGTTGAAAGATATAGTACAACTTACTGAAATCTGTATCATGTCACATGTAATCGCTTAATCAGTGTTTCAACTGCGGAAAGGCATCAATAAAGAGACTTATAAACTGTAAATATCATATAACGTCACATTTACCCCAGAAAAGCCATTCTATGTGCAAAAAGTCGTCAGTCAGCTTGAAAAATCAGTGTGCCGGGCTAAAGAGGCAATGATGTGGAAGCAGGCCTTGATCTTCTGCAGAGGCGGTCTTTCTTTGCAGTATGACGTAATAATGTGACAAAATCCAAAACGAGTCATTTTCTTAGCAGTGTTTCAATAAGAGCTGTTTTTGAAATACCCAGAAGTTTTGAGTTCTGAAACTTGCAGGATATTTTTATAGTACAATGACCTCCATGTCAAAAGATCAAAGAAACTTGTATTTAAAGGGATCATGAATTGAGAAATCAATCACTTCACAGAGGGGAAAAAAGCTACCGGTTCGACTCTCAAGCCCACGAGGGTGGACTGAGTAAAAAAACAAAACAAATCAAGCAGTTTGTTTATTCTAGGTAAAGAAACCAGATTACTGTCCGTTAAAATAAAAGTGTGCAATGTAAATGAATGTTCATGAATCAAATCTAATTTCATAAATTGCCTGAATGATTATAAACAAAAGAGTACCATGTTTTTATGCTTAGTTTAACACAAGGAACATGTATGACTGGTAACACAAGTGCATGTAATAAGAAGCGGCTTGAGAACCTACGTCAAATCATATCAGTAATTTTAGAAAACACACTTTAACAGACTGTGTTGTGTTATGTATAATGTGACTGGAACAAATCTAACTGTCAACAGTTTTTCCAATGACAGTCCAACCACTCCTTTAGGGGCCATTTAGCACACGTGTTGGAAAGCGTTCAAACTGAGCACTCCTCTCCAAACAGACATGGAGAAAGACAGAATTGACAAACATAAACAGCACAAAAATAAAGACCAAACTCAACAGGACATCATTCACAGCATGTTCCCCCCTAAGACCCACCACCTCCCCAAATTATACAATAAATTACATAGATACATTGACAAAAATAAAAATTAATGGGCTGTTCACATGACATTACACAAGATTTACTACAATATAAGCTGAGAAAAAGAATCCTCAATTAAAACATGTACGTGGTGTCTTTAAATATGCAAATAGTGGCAATTTAAATAAATGTAAAGATGTGATAGATTTCAATGACAATGGGAGGTTATTCCAGTCCGTAGCAGCTTTATGATAAAATGCTCTTCTCCCAATTTCCCGATGGATTCTTGGTGTAGCAAAAAATGAATGTAGCAAGTGTCGTATAGGATAGGCTGAGATGTGTCTGACAAAGTGTTATTGAAGATAACTGGGACATTTATTAGCATAATTAATGCAATTAAAAATAAACCTATACCAGTGATACCTTCTTTCTTTAGGTTGGAGCCAGTCCAATTTTTCATAGAGCGTGCAGTGATGTGTCATAAATGGATACCTTAAAACAAATCTACATATGGTATTAAATAAAAGATCTAGTGCTTTGAGAGAAGTAACACTTGATGTGTGGTAAACAATATCTGCATAATCAATTAGCAATAATTAATTATAAACGACATCATAAATTAAACCAGTCATAGAAAAGTTTGTTCTAAGAACTAATTTTATCAGCTGAGTACGTGAAATAAGGAGATCAGTTACCCAGTTAAAATGTAATTACAGAAACTTTCATTTTGGTTTCGGTAAAAAAAAATAGGACATCACTATTTAAAATATAAAATTATTGGCATTCTACCCTGTGCGATTATTTGTTGTTTTGTTTCACAAGAGAAGGAAACCAAAAAAGACAATTAAATTGCTAATTGCAACTCTTTGTACAACAAACCAATTGTGTGTCTGTCATAGTTCAAACCCCGCGGAGCTGAAAATGCCCGACGCTGAGATTCGCAGTCTGCTGGAGAATAAGGGTGGGCTTCAGGTCAGCCAGGAAACACATTTTGGGCCTCTCCTACTGGGACACCGCAAGGAGCTGCAGATCTGGATCCGGTGAGTACACACACACACACACACACACACACAGGATGAAAATCCTGTCATTTATTTACCAAATAGGGATGACTGACCAAAAATTATATTGATGTTTCTGGCATTTTATCAATCCAGGTTTTCTTGTTGATCGTAATAATCAGACAACATTTTGCAGTGTGTTTCCTCCTGGTATCAATGAATGACTGGTTGCTGACAATTTGTTATTTTCAGAGCAGTGGTCAGTTCACACCAGTGTAAGAAATGAACTTTTCCATTAAAAGGCGATATTAAATTGACCAATTTAAAATACCTTAAATTGATTTCCGGGGATTTTTACCTTTACCCTTTGTTACATTTAATCAATACATTTCAATTAAAATAATAAGACACTACAGGCTAATATCAAATAAATAAAATCTGAATATCAAAATCTATTTTTGCTCTGGAGAAGTGGCACAGAAGCTGCATTAAGCAGCATTTAGATGTATTTACACAATACTTACAATTGCAATAAATAATGCAATGAGATTGTTTTAAATGCATGTTAAATATTAAAGGGGTGGTTCAGGATTTTGGACATCGGACCTCATTTTCAAGTTAGCCTAGTTGTTATTCATCAGTGGAGACAGTTTTCAAAAATGTTCATCCAGTCCTTACAGTTGCTTAGTTCGCCGATGCTAGGCTAGCGCGAGTCAACGGTATAAGCTAGCCTGCCATTAAAAACTGTTTTACCCACTCCACAGTACACCAAAATCAAATAAATTATAACGCCAGACTGTCGATGTAAATGTCTATTGAGAGAATAATGTTAGAAATCAAACTACAATGAATCAAACTTCATTGCATTGCAATAGTTACACTTTGTTCCCTGTATTTATTAGCACAGTCTACAGCAGCGGCGGAGTGATTTTAAGTTACCTAGGCAACCGAGAGAGTCTCCACATGACGCAAGTGTATTTACCTGCCGCTGACACTCACCACTACAGAAGCAGAGTATATTTCACTAAGAAATCAACATAGGACTAAGGCCACGTTTGAAAGCCATGCCAATGTTTCAGACTTTGGAGACGAGGAATGTGTTTTATTCAACGAACCGTACATGTAACTTATGAGCCGGAATACACAGACGAAGAACTAATCGAGATGGATGCTAAAAGGGCAGAAATTGAACTGTAACGTTATCTCCACTAACGTTGTCATTGTCATTCTATCAGTTATGAAAGGGACTAGCTTCATAGATAGCTATAGTAGCGTAACAAAAGTTATTACCTGTTCATCTGCTGTTGGTGCAAATGGAAAGACGACGGCTGGAACTGCATTCCTTGTCAGTGACTTATGAACGTTTCGATTATGGGGGTTTTCAAAGTCGTCTGGTCTAAAATCATCACTACAAATTCGCAACTTTAATAGTCTCTGCCGGTGTCTCGTTGTCCAATCCAGCAGAAAGAAGTCATAGTTGGTTCCTTTCTGGGTCTCTCAATGGAAATTTGTGGAAACTTTTTGCATGACCATGTATTTGGTTTATTTTTACAATTTCGAAATGCACAACGAATCACCATGTTGCCAATTCCTTAGTTTACAATCAAATGTTTTTCAATATCGTTGTTCATGGCTACTACTAGCTAGCTAGACGTCCCGTCTGTAGTGCGCGCTTCTGTTCTGTGTTTACTTTTCGACGCAGTACTACTAACCGGAGCAAAGTAAAATTCCGCCGCTGCTGAGAAACTAGTTCCTGTAAATGTAATGCGATCATTGAGATGTAAGAGTACCGGTACTTCGATTTCTAACATTATTCTCTCAATAGACATTTACATCGACAGTCTGGCGTTATAATTTATTTGCTTTTGGTGTACTGTGGAGTGGGTAAAACAGTTTTTAATGGCAGGCTAGCTTATACCGTTGACTCGCGCTAGCCTAGCATCGGCGAACTATGCAACTGTAAGGACTGGATGAAATTTTTTGAAAACTGTCTCCACTGATGAATAACAACCAGGCTAACTTGAAAATGAGGTCCGATGTCCAAAATCCCGAACCACCCCTTTAAAATATGAAATTATTTTTATTAACCTTTTTTGATGAAATGATACTTAAAAGTATGATACATAAAACTGCCAGCATGTGGCAGCAAGTCACTGTCTTAAAGAGTCACTTAAAGGGACAGTTCACCCAAAAATGAAGTTATAAAACGGATAGTTCCGGTTCTTGATTCTGATTGGTTGAGCCGCGTTCGAAGCCGTTGTAAATTACTCAACAAACACACACCTGTGACCGCATAACATTAGTATTACACAAACACACACCTGTTACCGCATTATCTTAGTGTTACTGCGCTATTGCCGTTTGTGATGCTTTGTTGCTGCATGTGTTGCTTGAAGAATATTGATTTTAAAAGGAATTTATTGATTTAAAAACAATTTATATGGTTTCCGCTAAAGAAAATAGTCCGTTCCGTCTCTACGGTTAGAATCCTCCGTCCATGGCAACGCTCTGTTTTTCATGGCAACGGTCTGTTATACTTAGCAGCGGTGTGTTATCAAGAAATAACAGACCGCATTCTACATTCGAATTCAGCCAAGCCATGTAATAAAACATTATATTTTTTAGGGGTGCACCGAAATTCCGCTCCCACCACGCGCATGAGCTGAGAGGGCACCAAAAAATTGCTTAATGAAAAATCAATAGTTATAATGTCGATATTATTTCAGTATAGAAATACAGACATCCCAAGTCTCCCGGAAGCTCCGGGAGTCTCCCGTATATTGATAGCGGCTCACTGATGCCGGCGAATTAGTTAAAATCTCCGGAATCTAGAGCGAGCGCGCCCGCGAGACAGAGACTGTGCTCCAAACCACGCAGCGCGTGCACGGCAGAGAGGGGGAGAGAGCAAGAGACTCGCGTCTGAAGCGCATGTAATATAAAATATATATAATATATACAATATTTTAGGTTTTGTTATGTAACTGTTAGTGGTAATAAAAGTTTGATGATTATTCTATTGGTTTGTGATTTTTCATTTCAGATCCATTAAAAATTAAGCAATATAAATAAATATATATTAAAGTTTTTAAAAGAAGCCATTTTCGGCTTCAGTTTCGGCATAAAAGAAAAATATCTATATTTAAAACTTTATCAACTAAAATAACTAGCTTCTGGCCGTACGCATAGATTTACGCCAAAAGAGTAACCCTTGAACTTGACGCATCTGTTTCTCTCTCTAAAACAGAAACACAGGCTCAGAGAGTCACAGGCTGAAGTGCTGTGAGTTTGCAGGATGGGAGTCGGGCCAGCAGTTCGGTCTCAGTTCTGTGTCTCTCAGCAATGGCAAAACTCAAGACATGAGTGCCTCCGGCAGCTTCCACCGGCGCGCGGGTGAACGCAGGACAGACGGGGAGGTAGAGGACGGGGAAGATTCTGTGGAGACTCAAGCCCTCAAGGTTGAACCCGGAGAGAAGGTGTCCGTGACCATCAGCTGTCAGGCCAAGTGAGGGGTTTTAAATGCATTCATTCACTCAATATCCCCTTTCACACAGAAATCCCGGTGAATTACCGTAAAATTGCCTGAACGACTTTACCGGTAAATTCAGAAATGTGTTTGTTCACACAAGCAATAGTGTTCTGGCTTTTTCCCGGTAACGGACCATTCACACATCAGCTCCAAAATAGCGTTAACTCTGTGATGTCATTTATCGGAAGTGACCTCTAAAAGTCTTCATCAGCCCGGACGAGCAGAAGCGCTTTAGTTTCTGTATCACTCGGATTTGAAGACATTTGTTAGCGGTGCTGAGTAAAGAGTCATTTTATGAATGGCCTTGAGCCGGTTCTCTTTCAACGGCTTCTGATTGGCCAAAAGCACTTTTACGTCAGCGCGCTCTGACCTTGTATGTGCAAAATAAGTACTGATGGAGAACACATCTGAAGTTCAGGCCAGCGAGCTTTGTGTCCACCATTAGCTTTAGTCATATTCATTTCATTAAGTGTTGTTGCCAGTCTCTAACCAATTTCTCGCTTGCACCACTTTGCTTTCTGATGCACTAAACTGAACTATGTAAGCATTTTAGTGTTATGATGAGGATGCTGGGATGTCAGGTGAGCTAGAACTGGTTTGTTTTTCATGCGCATTTGTGTGTATGCGTACTCTACTTTGCATGCTTGACTTCATTAGACCTTAGTCCAGTTTTAATGTTTTAACACAATAAATTGAAAAAACTATAAAAAATGTATTTCAAAATGACCAGAAACCTTCATCTGACAGTGTTAAAAACTGCCGGAGAGTTGACAAAGGTCCAACTGAAGTTACAACAACAACTGGACTGCAGAGACTTCAACATTGTTTGTATAAAATCTAAAGATAAAAAAATTTCACAAGATCCACAATGAGCAGGAAATAGGAGAGGGGTCCTCAGAGTTAAAGATGACCATGACATTGTCTGATTTATTCAGAATTATATACAAAAAAAAAAGTTGTCACAAACCGAGGACACAACTTTGATTGGCAAAACTTTGTATTGATTGATATTACTGCTTTTAAATGAAATGTATATTTTTTAATTTGTTTAGGGCTGGGAATCGATTAAAAAAAATTAACTAATTAATTGCACATTTTCTGTAATTAATTGCAATTAATTGCGTTTCCCCCAAGCTTGTAATCATCAATATTTAAACTTAGAATCACCTAATTAAACAACACAGGAAAAAAAAGAAACCGAAAATAGCCCTATATTAAAATATTAAACATCAATATATCAATATATGATTCTTTTTCAATAATCAACATAATCAATTTAACAGGTTATTATTATTATTTTAATAATTATCAAAACAAAATATAGTCCTACAAAGCTATTATTACCAGAGCATGTGATCAGAGCAGGTCATTTTACCATTGTTGTGACTATACCAGCTGAGCTCAGCAAACAGAAGTCTACAGAGAAATTTCACGTCATTTGAGTGGACTTTACTTTTCAAGTGCTTGGTACATGATTGAAGCCTTTGGGCCATTAACGACAGAGCCGCCGACACACACACACACACACACACACACGGAACGGAGAGAGCGCCGCTGCTGGGGCGTTAACGACAGAGCGCACCAACACACGCGCGGAGCACAGAACGCGACGCACATACTGAGCGGAAAAGACCCGCTCATGAAACCTGCGCGAGAATGAAACCTGATCGCCGAACACGGAGGGGCGGCATATTTCAGCCTGTTTAATAGCAGACGCAGCAGGAAATCATTAAAACGAGGCAAAAAAAAAAGGTGCTGCGTTATTTTTTTTTAACGCGTTAAACATTTCAAATTAATCGCAAAAATTAACGCGTTAATTCCCCCAGCCCTAAATTTGTTACATTTTTAAACTTCTTGTTTGGCAGTTTTACATTGTGACCTGATGCTGAGGACAGATTAACGTATGTGTGTTTCCAAGTATAAATCATGCATTTAAAATAATACTAAAGAAATTATTTAAAAATAAAAGCAATGAATGTCCTGAGTATCCAGATTTCCTTTAGATGTAAGTATTTTTATTTCTATTAATTTCTTTATTTTTTAACAAAGTTGAGCCAACAGACGTCATTGGTTCTCGTGCGTCACGCGCACATTTGAGCTTCTTCTTTTCCTTTTAATGGAGGTCACTGGATGGCAAACCCACTTATGAGTTCATACGCCACCTACGGCACGACACCGGTATGACCGCTGATGTAAAATAAAGGCTCGGGCTTAGGATAGTCAATACTGGTCAGTTAAAAAAATGATTACTTCCCTTCTTTCTGTGGATTGTAATGTTATTTAACAACGTGCATTATTCGGCTGACATCACGTCTTCCCGATAAAACTTTCTGAAGACAAAAACGGCATGAAACCGTTGCGACTGAAGAAAAAAACGAACTGTTTAGTTCCTGTCTCTATGAAGCCCCTCCTTCTGAAAAGCACACTGTGCTCTGATTGTGATTGGTCAGCCAGTTCCAGCGTGTTTAGGAAGTGTCCCACACTAATAACGAACTCAACCAGGCACCGCACCTTTATTCTGCGAATGCCTTGGGTTGGAATTATTAAAATGAGGAATATTGTGACGTGTTCGTTCCCCGTGGAAAAGATGACAGTGACATATAGAGAATAACTGTGGGCTTTATAACTTTGCAGAGCTTTTTCATGCTCAAACAGCAACATACTACACATTACTAAAGATAAATATGTAAACAAACATAATAGGTCCTCTTTAACATTTTAGAAATTGTTGTGGGTTTTTCTATTTGTATTTTCTAGTTTTTAATCATTTTAATTTCAGTTTTGGTGTATTGAGTTAAACTAAAATGAAAATGAGAACCATTGCTTTAGCAGCTAGCTGAATAAAACGTTTTTTTTAATATTTTTTTTTATTTCAAATAACAAAGATGTTTTTTCTTTTATGGTTTGTTGACTATAATTGTGTGTGTGTGTGTGTGTGTGGGGGCTGAAAGCTGCACATGTCTTCCTGGTGAAACGCATGGTAAGGTGTTGTAATGCTCTTTGCATGTGTTTGCTGTAGGACTCTGGGCCGCTCTGCTGAGCTGCTGCTCCTGCACTTCTCCTCGTTCACCATCGCGAGGCGTCTGGAGGTGTTGGTGAGCTGTGCAGAGGAGAGTCTGCTCAATCCCAGCATGCCCTACACCGCTCTATCAGCAGTGCCAGCGCAGCCGAAGCCCCTCCAGGTGCTCACGGTCACGGCTCCTCCGGCTCCCATCAGGTGACGCTCGCTGATCTCATCCTGAACATCACTGATCGTCCGCTCAAATGTTTCCTTCACTTCCTCAGTGAGGTTCTCTTTAAAGGGGTCATATGATGGTTCTAAAAAGAACATTATTTCGTGTATTTGGTTTAATGCAATGTGTTTTAGGTTAAAAAAATAATTAGTTTACACATACCGTACATTTTTGTTGCTCCTCTATTCCCCGCCTTTCTAAAACACGTCGATTTCGTTCTGAAAAGCACGCTGTGCTCTGATTGGCCAGCGATCCAGTGCATTGTGATTGGCCCGAATACCTTAACGCGTGTGATGAAAATGTCACGATCCTTACCATATTTAAAGCATCAGCTCCCAAAGCAACAATGACAGGTGACAATGTCATTACTACCTTATCAATTCAAGCCCGAATCTAAACTGGAAAATGCAGATGATCAAGCTGATCGATCAACTTTGCCAGCGCGACTGGACCAGAACGTGTCAGATTGGTAAGGTTTTCTTTAATTGGGGACATAATTACTGATTATAATGACTTGTTACGCGTCGCTCTGCGAATGGGGGGAGAACACTATGTGAACATAAAACTATGTCTGCATTTGTGATCGTAGAAACGACAAGCAAGCGCTACTCTATACTGCTCAAAACTCGCGTTTGAATAGTCCGTAGAAAACTCTTGAAATATGAAAACTTGCTTACAGGCTGTGTCTGAGTCAAAGTGCCAGACTGTACTTGCAAAGATGAAATTGCCCCCACTGTCTTCTAATTGTGTCCTCCTTTGGAAGGCCAAACAAAGTAGTTTGGCTTTCGCAACGACAAACAGCGTCTCCACGACATGGTGGCGCCGGCGGCAACAATTACACCGCGAGTTACGCCTTCTTTCTTTGCTATACATTTGAGCGGTATTATGAAACCGCGCACTCTCCACACACTGAAGTAGATTTGTGGAGGAGTGTTCGAATGAAGGGTTTTAGGAAGGCGTGGCTGAGCCTTAACTTTTACAAAGAATATCTCTTTAGGTTTGAGCTTTGTAACTCTGCAGATCTAATACATGCACAAACGGCTACATAACACACTAAAGAAAAAGGAAAACAAGAAATCGCATCATATGACCCCTTTAAGTTATATATTTTAAGTAATTTGGCCCCTAAAACTGCTATAAAATCAAAGTCATTGTGTCTAACCAAGGTGCGTTTAAATTTCAAGTTGACAAAATTTGAGCCCGCCAAAAGGTTTAAAAGTACCGATGGTAACGCCATGTCTAATTTCAAAACTGTTTTCACAGTATGAATTTTTGAGTGTTTAAGTTTTTTCATTAGATTATTTATATTGATGACTAAAATATGGGATATGTCTGAAAAAAGGCAATAGAAAGTGCGCCAAATGATCCGCTTCCGGCACACTGACAATTTACAGGTTAAACTTCTATAAATTTTTTACACTTTGATTAAAGCTGCTTTTTCTACAATAATCTTCTGTGTGTCCTCTTTAAAGTTGCAGTATGTTATTTCTCAGTCGTTTTTGAACATTGTTGATATTTGAAATCAACCCAAACAAACACACCCTCTCCTCATTGCTCCGCCTCTAATCCGATCCGCCCTTTCTCGAACCCCGATCGCTAGACAGTACGTTAAACAGCGTAGTTACAAACTCGTAACTGTTGTTTGTCCATTACATTACATTACACTTCTATTACATTTCCCCCTCTTCATCTCAATAACTCGCAAATTATGATTTTATAACTCGCAATTGCGAATTTATATCACACAATTCTGAGAAAAGAAGTAAAAAAAATGTTTTTGTCTTTTTTTTCAAGCATTTTGTCTCTTTCGACAGGCTTACAAGGCGGCATCTTCCAAACTTCTTGGGACAGTACGGCGTGCCGCAGGCTCTCAGAGATTGTGTTGAAGCCCAGAAGGACGTGCTGGTTGTCCAGCCGGCTCTGGCAGAGGTAACGTCGACTTCAGTGCCGTCTCTCCCACATCATCATTCATCTCAGTCGTTGCTCATAGGGCTCGATGAAATGACCAAATTCTGTCATTTTTCTGGATACAGTTTTAATGGTTAAATTACTTTTTGGTTATCGAAAAGCATGTCTAGTTAGGTGAATTTATGTAACTCAAAAAATTGAACAACAATATTAATAATTTTTCCTAAATTACGTGATTTAATTAATCGAATTTTCAAAATCACAAATTCTACATTCTACTGTTCAGTTAAACCGTACTTGGTAGTTAAGAGCTTGAAATGAAATGGTGAAATACTCTCTCAGAGCAGCTCTGGAGATGAAGTTCATGTCCTCATGTAGTGAGACGGCAGACGAGCGTCACGCGTGCTTGTTGTTAGTGAGTTTGTGTAATAGTGTTACTGGAATTTCTAACTTCGATACGATACCTTGAAATATTGTGGGGGGAAAACGATAAAAAGATAATTATCTAATACTTTTTTTTTTTTTTTTTTTCATCCATTTAAAGTCTTGGCAATATTTTTTATGCTTCAAAAATGATGTGTTCAGTAGTTTGTTGCCTACGTTTCCAATTTTTTAAGTTGTCACAGCTGGGTCTTGTGTCTTTGATTAGTTTGTCTCAGTATTTAAGCCCTGTATTTTGTTCAGTTCTTTGTCTGATCTCGTCAAGCTATTAGCGTTTTTTCCTGTTTTAGGTTTTGTTTACTACAAAAAAAGAAATACTACAGAAATTGAATGATGCAATCAAATGTAGAATAACACTGGATAGTCCTAATTGTAAACATTAAATACAGATTTATCCTTGCAATTAAAGTTAAGAAAACTATTCAGTCAAGAGCAGTGAGTGATCATACTGTTGTCCAATATTGACTCAGACAGCAGCAGGTGTATTAGGCTGCCGTCACTTTAAAGGTGCTCTAAGCGATCTCGCACGTTTTTTAGGCCAAAACATTTTTTTTCACATACCGCAAACATCTCCTCACTATCCGCTAGCTGCCTGTCCCCTGAACACACTGTAAAAAAACGCGCTCTCTGCAGAGAGCCGAAGCTCCACAAACAGCAGCAAACACAAACTGAGCAATAAACAGGGTGACCCACAGCACGAAACATAACAAACTGTTCCAGCCAATAACCGACAAGAATGATGTGGGGTGGGGTTTGGGGGGTTATTGCGTGGATGAGGAGGAGAGAGGGTCTAGCTAGCCTCTGTTTTGTTTGATAATAATTCAAACATCAACAAGAGGTTACGCCAACCGAGATCGCTTAGAGCACCTTTAAGAGTGAATCTACGGATCCAATATACTGTTTAGGGAGGGGCGATACTACTTAGTTGATTTTCGATACAATACCGATGCGTTGAAATCGATACTGATATGATGCCTCCCAACAGAACTTTTAAATGATTACTTTATGAGTAAACTGGGTAATGATACCCACTTAACATTATATATGAAAGCCGTTTTAACATTAATTACAAATTATTAGATTATGTTTTTGTGAGAAAAGAGCTGATACTCTTATATTATATTATCTTTCTGATAATGTATATTATGAGAAAGTGTTTTTTGACCTTGGATGCATGTAAACTTATTGTATGAGACAAAATAATTGCACAATAATGACTTTTAAATGCATTTCTTGAACATTTAAAAGTTGTTTTCTCTCTGTCTGGTTGGACAAACATAACCCCACCCCAAAGTAGTATTTTGAAATACTACTTTTTGTAATACACGTCACTAGGGCTGCAACAACGAATCGAAAAAAATCGATTATTAAAATAGTTGGCAACGAATTTCATTATCGATTCGTTGTGTCGCGCGACACGGAGATGTAAAAAAAAATGTGTGCGTATATTCTGTGCTATTGTTAAGCCCCACAAAAGGGACAAAAACATTATAAAGCATCATAAAGTTGTCGTGCACTATATTATAAGTGTTCTGAAGCCATTATATAGTATAATGTGAGATTGAAATTAATATTTAAGTCACGTACACTTTTCCCTCCGCTGCGGCTGTCAGTCATTCTCCATTCAGCATCAAACAACGTCGCGTTCGGTTACGAGTCAACACGATGAACAACTCTCTCCAAGATGATTCAATGTTACTATAATTATACTTGATCTGTAGATAAAGGGCTATGGTTTTGCATTAAACAACTTTATCTTGCTGGACTTTATTTCTGTACCTTAACTACTTTCTACCGGGTTTCTCTCAACACTGGAGTAGAGTCAGAGCACTATAATTGTTCTTCACGCGCACAGTAACTGACATTTAAAACTGTTAAAAGAAAATGCTCAATAAACTATTGCATAGATAGATAGATATTGTATAATACACTACGCATCAATGTCTTTCCTTTGTGATTTGAACTTTTTAATGCGGACTCGAAGCGCTGCGCGCTGTGACTCGTGTTGCTTTAAGCGCATCATTCTGCGCTCGGGATGCACATAAGCGCTGTGTGCCGCACTGTATTGGAGCCTTTCATATCATAATACAGCGACGCAATGGACGATTATTAATAGCCTTTCTAGTTCTGTACTATCCATCTTGTTGCTGCCTCATTAAACCGCTGTGCTATACATTTAAAACATGTCTCAATGTTATAGTAGGCTATAAAATAATTAATCTTTTTGATTTTTGTTATCTTGTTTTTCATGAATGTATTTTACAACAATACAAAGAGCAATGTGTAACGTTTTACCAAATTTAGTGTTACACTTATTCTAATATTTGTTCCTCACTAAATGTTTTTTCATGTTCAGATTTAATACAATTATTGTGCACTTGTGATTTTTCTAGACTAAATTGTATGCTTAATTATCCACTATTCTAGTTTATAATAGCATTTATGGTCTTTTTTTTTTTTTCTTTTTTTTTTTTTGTAATGAAGTTGTCTGTATTAAGTAGATTGTGTTTAAGACACAAAATAGTGATTATCAGTTCAACACACATAGTTATAGAAATTCTACTTGATTTAAAAAATAACTGCCCTGGTATCGGATTGGTATCGGTATCGGTCGATACTCAGAATTTTTGGTATCGGATCGGTTCTGAAAAAATGGTATCGGTGCATCCCTATCAAGGAGCGACCTGTTTGTGCACTTTCTGAAGATTTTTTTGCACTGTCAGTTCTGTTTTTGAATAAAGGGTTGGGAATGAATGCTTTTTTTTATTTTATTTTTATCCGATTAATCGAAAAAATAATCGACAGATTAATCGATTATTATAATAATTGTTAGTTGCAGCCCTACACGTCACTTTTTAATAGAAGTTGTTATAGCTCCTCTCCTGTTTCTGCAGCGCTTGAGTTTGTCGTCTATGTTGCGGCGTTTCTCTGCTCTTCTGTGGTTGGAGGAGCTGGAGGCTGAGAGGGAGCTCAGAGAGTTCAGCCTCATCGGCGTCATCCTCAGGAAGGGAGCGGTAAACTTACACCTGGAGGTGCCAGGACTCACCGAGGGCCGGCCAAGCCTCTTCATTGGTGAGGATGTTCTCTAGTAATCTGTACCTTTTTAATTGTTAGCATGGGAAAAAAGATTCAGCTAAAAAGAATTGGAAAGCATAAGTAGTGTCGTAAAATAGCCCCAATAAATCAAGCACCACATTCCAAGACTCCTGAGGCACTAGAGGAACTAGAGAAATACTGAATCCAAAATATAATAGTTACAATTTTGCAGTATATCATTTTGTGTTAAAAATTTGTAAAATGAGCGAGTACATCATGAATCTGTTTTCCAAACTGTGTTTTTGTCTTATCCTGAATCACTACGGTACACCTATAATAAGTCATAGACATAAACAGAGAGAAGTAGATCCGGCTACAATTTCCTTCACAAGACGCTTGCAGTTCTGTTTATAAACCACTAGAGCGCCAAAAAGTTACGGACTGCAGCTTTAATCACTGATAATAGGATATAATACTGAGTGAGCATAATGTGAGGGCGTTTCATTTTTTAATTTACTATTCCTTTAAAAATACAACTATTAACATTGGTGATCAGTAAAAGGAAAATAGCACATGTTGCATCTAATTTTGTATTGTTTTGTTTGGTGTACACTAAATCAGTTGAATCTTCCTCTAGGTGATAAAGTGGTCCTGAAGAAAGCCTGCAGTGGAGGAGTTGTTCTTGAGTATATGTCTTACATCACAGAGGTATCTTGACTCTTTCTATTCTTATTGTTCAGATTATTCTTTCCTTGTAGGTCTGAACTAATGACTGTTCATCTCATTTATTAGTCTGTTCCTTCAAATAATTAATTTGTTTACATTTATCTATGCTTTTCATCAGTTTGTGCATTTCCTGGTAATCAAACTCTTAAAAAAAAAGTTTCTATAAAGAAATGAAGTTGTAACCAACAAGATGGTGAATGTTTTGCAGGAATGCACAATCCCCTCTTCTGAACATAGTAATGCATTCCTGAAGTACTGTAAATGTATGCGCATTTAACAGCACATGCACCTGATCAAATGCGCTTGAGCATTACCCTAACTTTAAACAACTTGGGTCATGCACTCTTATTCTGTGGCTTGTGTCATTCCACAAACACTTGTTTTGTAATGTAACAATATTATCTGTCACATCCATATATAATGTGTTCTTGTTTTGCTCACTGTTTGTAATGTGATTTGAGATTCTGTGTATTGGCGCCCCCAGATCTCAGAAGATGACGTGAGTTTACGTGTGAATGCAGATTTCCAGCACAGTTACCTCGGAGAACCTCTGGACGTGGAGTTCACCTTCAACAGGTGCTGCTGGCTCCCCCCACCTTCACAGCGCTGACACTTCATGTCTAAAGATTCTTACACCAATGTCCTGTTTCTTCCAGGGTGACCACGAGGAGGTGCCATTGTGCTTTGGAGCAGGTCAAACATTTTGGCAACAACAGTAAGAACCACATTGTGCTAATTATCATATCATATATTTGCAATGTCAGATTTTTTTTTTCACCATTTGGCAAATTATAAAACACTCAGACTTTTATTTCCAAAAATGTTCTTGTGTAAACGTGTGAGCAGAAAGGTATCGAGACGTGTTTAATAGCTGAAGATCTTGACACAAAAGCCCTATTTGGACAGTAATTGTTTCTCATGGGGTGTAAAGGTATTTTCAACATCTGCAGGGGTTAGTCTGTGATTTTAAAAAAAGAAGAAAAGTTTTTATTGCCATCCGAATCCAGAATGTTAGTGTTTTTCTCCCCACCGCCCATGTAAAAATCCCTGGCTGAATGTCTTACTGTTTTTTGACAGACACCAAGTTCCTGTGGTAATTTAATTGCCCAAATCCACTTCTCTTAAGTTTGCAAGAAGAGATAACTTCAAAATTCAGTTTAAATATTTTTTAATCACTGTAATTTGCATGCATTTTTAAAGATGTAGGCTACACTTTTATTACGGAAATGCTGTAAAAGTATTTACAAGAACGATATCATCAACGCTCCACCTTCACCAAAAAGGAGAAAAAAAGCACGTAAACATTTGAAATGGGCCGCTATTGTGGCAGCAATATATATTACAATTTTAAAATATGTTGGCTATTATGCACAATATTAATAATACAAATCAAGCCGCTTTATTTTACCTCATGTAAATAAGAGGCTGCGTTAACTTGTTTCCGCTAATTTCCATATTTTTTAATTGACATTCTTTTGAGATAAATGCAAGAATATAAGAACCATTTCGAATATAGCGTACACGCGTATATCTTATTTTTAAAAATGTGATTTAATATATATTTTTCCCAATTATTATATTAAATATGAATTTATTTTTATCATTCCAAGCATATTACATTTGATTTACAGCAGACAATCATGCGACTGACCACTTGACGTCCACAGTTACCATCCAAATAGAGCTAAGGTCTGTCAAATGTTAGCGCTCCTATGAGGGAATAAAAAACAGTCTTGGATTGTGCTAAACCGCAGTCTTTTCAAATATCTTTAAATACCTTTTCATTGAATCACAGCCTCTGACTGTATCAGACTACAGCTACAATGGCCAATCTAATGAAGGACCAAACGGTTCGGTTAATTGTGACCGAACTGCCCCTCGACTAAATATTTTTCTGGTCGACTATTAGTCGTTCATTTAAGCCATTAGTCTTCTAGTTGCACGTTGATATTAATTTAATTACTGAAATATATACTAGTGGTGTACCAGTACACAGAAGTCATGGTTTGATACGTACCTCGGTTTTGGGGGTCACTGTTCGATACGAGTACACTGCGGTTGCTTTGTTTACCGGGGTAACCGCTGGATTTCTGCTGTTCCATCAGCGCCACCTGCTGTCAAAGAGGGTGTTTGTTTTTATTCAGCACGTCTTCTTCACTCGTTCTGCCATGCGCTGCTCATGTTTACACGAGTCCCTCTTTGACGCAGCATACAGTCCGCAGGGTCCGAAATGAACACCCGCCAAGCGGCAAATGCGGGTAGATTTTCCGTTTGGCGGGTAAATCCAAAGAGGCTATCCGCCACACTGGCGGTTGAATGTTCATCATACCAAAATAATAATGTTATAAAATGTTCAGACACTCGGGAGGTCGTGAGATATTGCACACGTTACGAGTCAGTTAAACTGATAGTCGCGTCAAAGCAGCTGGTACAGCTTTCAATGTTGCAGCAGGCAATAGCTTCAGACAGAAATGTGTCTGCAAATGATTTGTTGAAAAGCAGAGAACAGTAGCCATTCCTTTCAACATAAAAACGAGAGAGAGAGTGTGAGTGTGAAGTGCGAGACCGTGTATGCACACGCTGTATAGTTGCTGCCACTGAGCTATATCTCCATCGATCCAGCCTGTGACGTGGTTGTGTATGATTTGGCAATAGGGAACAGGCTATACGCTGGTGAAAATCGGGCCAACTCCCCGAATTTTTTAAAACATGTTTAAAAATGAACGTGCTCTGCTCGTAAATCCTCCAACACGATCTCATGAAAGTGCGTATTTATACCATTTATAACATTTAGAATGTTATTTTTCGTACCATTTATACGCCACACATGTTTTTTGCGTGCATATGCTACGCACTGAAACCCTTGGGCAGGATTAGGGGTGTGGAGCGCGTGCGTATTACACACCTTAAAGTGCGTAGCATATGCACGCAAAAACTATTTTTGGCATATAAATGGCACGAGAAATTACAGCTGTCGTAAAGATATGCACTTTCATTCCTCTCACACACTGCGAGCCGCGATCATGCAAACATCATCCGATTTCCACTCGATTTCTCCCGCGTGAAAAAATCTTCTGCAAGCTCGTAAAAACAGCAAACGTCACACCGTGTACGCCCGCCTTAAGTGAAAATGTTTTTAGCTAGACTAGTATTTTTGTAGGTAGTTTTTAACCTTTATGCCTCATTATATATTTGACGACGTTGAGTGCATTAAGGGACAAAAATGTCCACTCTAAAACACTACCATAAAACAATTATATATTTACATTTTTTTCCACTTTCCACTGAGTTAAATATTTTAACCAACATCAGTCCTGAAAATAACTACCAAATATTTATTTAATTTTCAGAATTTTAACCCCTTAAATGCCATTTGTTTAAATGATGCCACTGTTTTTATTGATGGAGAAAACATAAAAAAATGAAAAACAATTGTGTACTACATGCTAGGTGGATTTCTTGGGAGGGAATTATCACAGCCTGGTATATGTCCATGATTAGCAGCAACATTGATTTTTACTCATTTTTATTTTTTGTGTTATGTCAGATTTTAAAAAAAAATCACACTTAGCGCGTTAAGGACCAAAAATGGTCACATATTAAACACTGCCTAAAATATTATATATTATTATTATTTTCCACTTTTACTGAGTTAAATCTTTTAACCAGCATCAGTCCTCATCATAACTACCAAATATTTATTTAATTTCAGGAATTTAACCCTTTAAATTCCAGTTTTGGTGACTATACCATCAATTTGTATAAGAGGAAAAAACACTAAAACGTAATTATTTTCCATATACTAAATGCAAAGAGAAAACTTTAGCTTTGGATTAGCACAGTCTTGAATATGTCAAAGATTAGCTGCAACATTATTTCTGGTGCATTTAAAGATTTTGTGTTATGTCAGATTTAAAAAAAAAATCACACTTAGTGCGTTAAATACCAAAAATGGTCACATATTAAACACTGCCTAAAATATTCTATATTATTATTATTTTCCACTTTTACTAAGTTAAATATTTTAACCAGCATCAGTCCTCATCATAACTACCAAATATTTATTTAATATCAGGATTTTAACCCTTTAAATTCCAGTTTTGGTGACGATACCATCAATTTGTATAAGAGGAAAAAACACTAAAATGTAATTATTTTCCATATACTAAATGCAAAGTGAAAACCTTGGCTTTGTATTATCACAGTCTTGAATATGTCAAAGATTAGCAGCAAAATTATTTTTTGTGCATTTTTATTTTTTGTGCTGTGTCAGATTTATAAAAAAAATCACACATAGCGCGTTAAGGACAAATTTGATCCTATTTAAACCCATTAAAATATCAATTTTTGAACCCACTGTCATAATATCATAAAATCATAATTTCTATTCAAATACCCTGTCATTACCAAGCCTTGGGGTAAAATATTTACTTTTTACTGTTTTCCACCAGTTGGTACCATTTTTCATACAATTGACATACTGCAAACATCTGCAGTATTGCAAACATTTTCCTGATTTCTACTAGGTGACTATAACCTGTGCCTGTCTCCCTACACATCAAAAATTGCTTGGTGACGTGGAAACATCACTTGTGACCCAGATCTTGATTCCATATTTTGCTGGTTTGCTGGGCATATACTGCCGGAATCTGCAGCGGCCCTCGGAACCCGACCAGCTGCTCGTCTACACAGACGTCCACCCCGGGGTTGAAGAGAAGGGGGAGGCGGTACAGCCACTTATCCCAGATCGGCCTGAACGCCGCCAGCTTGTCATCCCGGTAACGTCCAGGTCGGGTCAGCCTGTTGTCAAATCTTATATTTGAACTGAACTTCTGGAAATTGCGGTGAGGCATGGTGGCCCTGAAGATGGGCCGGCCTGTGTGGTCATCCCACAGGCTCCGGGTGGACTCATTTCTGGACTTGTAGACTCCAGCCAGAATTAGCACCCCAAGATAAGCCTCGACTTCTGTTGCATCCACATTAATCCAATCTGTCTCGGACCGTCTCCCCTGGAGATTTGTTCTGTCCACAATTAACTTTACCATCTCCTCCGTGAACAGTAGCTGAAATGCAGACCTAGGGTCCACGATGCGAGCTGTTGCGTATTGTGTCGGTCCGGGTCTCAGTACCTTAGCTGGCACGTAGCGGAGCGTCTTGGCGTTAGTGGGTGACCAGTGAAGTCCATTTTTTGATGTCCACATAGGATCGGCAGTCTCCTCTGTGTCATCCAGTTCATCACTCTGAGTTGAGTCAGATGAGGAGTTAGAATCCGAATTCAGCTGAAACTCCACAGCATCATCTGAGGCGCTCTCCGTTACACTGCCATCAGACTCCGGCTCGCTGTCTGTTAGTTCAGTAAGGTAGTCGATTGCTTCGGTGGTCGTGTAGGTTTTCTTCATCTTGTCGAGTGTGAAATGGCCGCATCAAAGAGGTGCACAGCTTTATAACTTTTGCATCAACCGCACTTGTATAAACACTGATTTCTCAACTATTCTAATCCAAAACAAAGGCAGACTTTGTTTTGGATCCCTCGCAGCTACATCTCTTTGTGTTGCCGCAAGATGCAAGGTGTTATTATTGTCTAAGGACTGACTGCATGGCTGTGTTTGTGCCTCTACGTAGGTGAGAAATTATAAATTAACTTTGAAACATAGACTGCAAAAAAAAACAAAGCTGTGTCAAAGGTTCATGTATGTGCGTAAAATACGCATGAATCAAACCGAAAGAAAACAACGCATCGAGAAGCGATTTCTCTTGTAAATGCACACACACACACACCACACACGCCTACACACACATCCTACACCACAGACACACGCACAAACACACACACACAGAGAAAGGGAGAGATAGAGAGAGTATAGACATAAGGGGTAAAATATAACCTTCAGGATATTATGATTTTTGTCACTCGCCTAAACACCATGTATTATATTTAGGCCCTACACACACACACACACACACACTTTTGTCAACGCAGACACACATTGCTCTCCGACATCCACACATACTCAGAAACATAATTTTAGATCATTGAGCCATTAAAATGCTTCATAACACCTTCAATAGTGCCCCTAGTGGAAACCAGGAAAATAACGTGCATTTCCCCCCATAGGGAATACCTATGTAGTGACGTCATCTGGTGGAATACACTATATAATGCAAATATAATGCTTTTGCTTCAAAATGAAAGGATGTTTCAACATAAGTCATGATTCATGTATTAATGACGGCCCCGGCTTTAAACTACGTTTTAATGGGTTTCAATGGGCCATTTTTGGTCATTATGGTGCTAGGTGTTCCTATTTGATATACACAGTGTGTGTTATACATATTATGCAACATGGGATAATTTTTTAAAAATGTATCCAAAAAGTCACAATTTTGCCAAATTACATACCATTTGCATTAAAACAGCAAAAATGGTCAAAGAAATTAAACTGAAAATGACCAAAAATGTCCTAATGCAGCATGAAGGTTAAAGACTATTTAGCAGACGTCGGCTAGTATTGGTTATTTCTCAGATTTTTGTTAAGCTTTTGGTTTACCTCAAAATAATTGTGTAAATACAGTAAAATAATAGGCCTGCTGATGCTGACATTGAGAGCTCCATGCTTTCCTATGGCTCAGTAACATTAGGTTAATGTTTCATCTACCAGTCCCCGTGGCAGGTGAGCCAAAAAAGTTAATTTCGGACCCTGAGTGCATCACATATTGATATGCATTTTGTCAAGAATTAATAACACTGCGTGTTTCAGTCATCACACATAGAGGGGTTAACAAGACCTGCATGTTAGCGGGTTTTAAAAATCATGGTGGTTTTGTTCTGGATGAATCTGGGTCCTGCTGTTGAACAAGTGGAGATTTTTACCATTAAGAATATAAAGTGACATTTGAGTCGTTTTGTGTGGAGAAACGGTAGTTTATATTTGGTGTTGCTTTGTCTTGGTTGAGTTTTGTTTCCCAGCATGCTCGCACAGCAGTCGCCCCTGTGGAGCGGAGAGTGGGGTCCACAGGAAGAGCATCTCGCAGAAGAGGTCAAAGTGAGCGCGTACACTTATTCATCTTAGTTAGCTTGGAGTCCGTAATATATGATCATGTGCTTGATGAGTCTGGCTATGTTCTGATTGTCATCAGGAGAATGACGCAACCCAAACGATCAATGGCTCGTCGTCACTGACAGCGGAGATGGTGTCTGTGGCCACACAAACTAAAACGGGTAACTCGGAGAATAATAAGTGGAATTAACTTTATTTTCATCTCTTTTAACTGTGCACCTCTTTCAGGGAGCAAGTGCTTTAGCACCTATTATAAAGGTTGGTTTACTTTAATATTTTTCTTCCCAAAACTGTCTATGGACGCCCTAGGAACCATACATGGGAAACTGATGAAATTTGGCACACTGATTATGGTGTTCCTGAATAGTAATGTGACTCTCGGACCAACTCCATAGCACCACCGGCAGTTAAAAAATTCCCTTTTCTTTTGGTAACACCCTTTGTTCACTCGATTAATTAATGTAACAATTAATGTCTTAACCAAAACTAGCAAGTACAGCCCCAATCCGTCAATACCAATTTTGCTGGCACCGTTTTGAAATTTGTCTCAAAGTGCTGTGTGTGTGTTTGAAGACAGTGCCACTTAGCACTCACCTTTCTGAAGTGGACTGTGTGTTTGTTTGCCCTGTGCTATGTTAACTTAGCATACTAATCAATAATCTTGTTTCTATAGTGGCTCTTGCTGCTTGCCTTCGGAATATTTCATTATGTGATTTCAGACAAATCTATGCTATTTCAGATTTGACATTGTCTGCAAAACGCATCCCAAACCCTGGCCAGTTCTTCAACGTTCTGCTGAATTCTGCCCAGAAAGAGGCCATTAAACGGATTCTGAGTGGAGAATGTCGACCCACGCCCTACATCCTGTTTTGGTCCTCCTGGCACAGGCAAAACCATTACACTCATAGAAGCTATTCTGCAGGTAGTTACTACAGTTTGTGCATGTGCCTGGAAATCTGCGAGGCAGAGCAAACTCTTTTAAAACTGATGCTATTAATAAATGTTTAAGGATTGCATAATGTTTAAGTGTGCTCTTGACGTCGGCTGATATTTGGCATTTTTTTAAACCTATTAGTTTCTGAAGCAGGACTTGTATTTTGAAAGTACATAGATGTACAGGTCCCATTCCCCATCTTCATTAGCTTAGTGGGCCCACTAAACTCCCAGCGCAATTGACTTTTTACACTGACGCATGTATCATGAGGAGCGAAAAGAGGACGCTTGTTCCGGCGCAAACGTTCCCTGGTGCTATTTTGCAGATGCAGAAAACAATTCCACTACTGACCAGGAAAAACCTAGTCTAAAGTCAGTGGCGCGTTGCGCGGTAGTCAAATGCTATTTTAAGGGCGCATGCTTGGCCATAATGTAGCGTGTGACCAACGCGCATACACTGTTTCTCTAATCTTCACAGATTTTTGCAAATCAAACATTACAAGGAAAAATATTACCACACGAGGGAAATCATTGTTGTGTCCATGAAGATGTGAAAAAATAAATCTAGCTTACGCATTTACCCAAATGATTATACGGCTGTTTAACCGAAGCTAATTTGGGTGGGTTTCTCCCATCATCCCCAATGTCACTTCTCTGTGTTTTACGGCCCTGACGAGAACGTCGGTCTCCTCGGCTGTGAACCGCTCCTGGCGTGCGCCGGCAAATCCGCCATTATAATAGCAATCCGCCATGGAACAAGCGAGCCTGCTCTTAAAGGGAATGTGAGAGGACGCTCTGATTGGTTTATTTCACGTTACGCCCAAACCACACCTATGAATAATGAAGCTACTTCAGACCAACCCCTTTTAGATTTGCGTCGGGCGCAAGAGTCATTTATCCCGCCGGGAAAATAGCAACAGCGCCCAAGACCCGCCCACAAAGTTACTTGTGTTTCGTGTTTGATACTTGCGTTTCAGAGCGTTAAAATAGGGCCCATTGTCTTTAAAGTTCTGTCTTATAAAACTATTAGACTATTATACAGAATTGGCTTCCTTTTAATTGGTAATTGAAAGGCAAACACTGTTATACTTTCTCATATACATCAGTATTCAGCAAATACACATTCATATAAACGATCACTAGTTTTCTCAATTTGTCCCTAAACAAGTATATTTCTCTTTATTATAACATGAATGTAAAGCCGAGTCAGAAAGAATACAGGAAATGTATTAAAACAGAATCATCAGTCATTGCCTTTTTTAAAGCCACAATTTACTGACACGAGTCATAATTTGCTTTATTAGAACATATGATTACATTTCCGTTTTCCATTCCAAGATTTTCCAAGTTTTTTTTTTCTTTCTCTCAAGTCAAAGCACAATAATGGACATTAACATAATGTGAACGAGTAGTTAATTGCAATCTGTGGAAGTTGTCAAAAGACAAACCCCACAACAATAACTAACCTGCAATAGTGAACTCTTGCACTGCTGCTAAATAAAAGAGCAAGCTTTGCTGTTCGCCATTTTTCATGCCAATAAATTGGTTGGGTTGGAAATAAATAATGAATCGCTGAATTTCTAATCTCTCAGCACTGTTTGTAGTATCAATTGTGTATTTTGTTGATTTTCTTTAAATCAGATTGTGTGTGTGTGTGCAGGTGCATCACCGCATCCCCTGCAGTCGTGTGCTGGTGTGCACCCCCTCCAACAGCGCCGCTGACCTCGTCTGCATGCGCCTGCACCAGAGCGGACACCTGAACACTGCCAGCCTGGCTCGTGTTAACGCCACCTGCCGGCCAGAAGAGGTGCGCTGTGGGTCCAGCTGCAGCCTGTTGTTTTCATGCGTTTCTCATTCTGTCATTCTCTCCCATCTGAGAAAGAGGTTTTATTCCAGGACCTTAAAGCTTTTTTTTATTGCCATCATACTTTGTGCTCTACAGTCTATGCCAGAGGAGTTGCGTCAGTATGCGAGAGCTGGAGAAGATATTCGACACGCCAGTTTTCATCGTATTGTAGTTTGCACTTGTTCCAGTGCTGGAATGTTCTACCAGATTGGTCTGCGGTAAGACGCTGACCTTTAAGGGCCTTTATTGCATACTGTGTGCACTACATGGCTCTGTTCTTAAATATACCTCATAAACATTAAACCACACTTAAATGGGTTGGTTCACAAATGAGAATGCGGTCATCATTCACTCCGGTTGTGAATGTGGCGGCCGACGTGTGAATATGGCACGCGGACTACATGTAAATGCACATGTAAACTAAAATGTGATCAGACTAGGGGTCATATAAACAGAGCTTTCAGAATCCAAAATCACAAAATATAATTTTAGCATCGATATCACGGTAGTCTATAGTCAAATAGCAGGATGTGCGAAGTATAGGGATCATAGTTGAGCCGTACAGACCATGTTTCGAAACGCACGAGTCTTGGATTAATTGCAAAGTTTAACCATCATAGAGGGAACATAGAGAGTTTAAACATTCAAGCAATTTTTAACAGTTCGAGTGCAAGAATAAGCTTGAACGAACACACACACGCAAAAAATATGTAAAAATGTCCTTCTCGGTGAGTTTTCGAGTAAACGCAGTCGATTACGGCTTCTCTGTTCGGTCTTAAAGGGACAGTAGCCTAATATTCTTGCTGCTGACTGTCATTCATGTTAATCAAACAAAATACATAAATATAATTAATCTTTGTTAAAGCTCATTTTCTCTAATTTATTCAGTGAAGACTATGCAGTGTTATTTTACATTTGATTATTCAACTCCTGTACCTGAATACTGTTGGACTTACCTGAAAAACATAAAGCACTGTTTATTTCAGTTGTATCTTTGTTCTATTGTATTTATCTAGGCATTATTGTTTTCTATGCAGATTCAGTCACCTACAAAATCAGCCTAATCATTCTTCTTTCCAAATGTAGCTATCCAAGTCGAACGTTTTCATATCGCAATAAATATTGCATAAAAATTGTCATATCAAAATGTCCTAATGTAAACGTATCTAATGGGGTCCAAGAGTTTCATGCTCTGAAAAGGACATAAAGATGGCGTAAAAGTAATCCAGATGCTGAGTGAAATATAAGGGTTATTCACTCTCAAATTAATGTCATTGGTTCTTGCACAATGGCATCATGTCACATGCCATGCAAAGAACCAGTGAGGTTTGAATTTAATGATTTTTTTTTAATTTTTTTTAGGGTTGGTCATTTTACCCATGTGTTTGTGGATGAGGCTGGTCAGGCCACTGAACCTGAGACTCTGATCCCTCTGAGTTTGCTGTCTGAGGCAAGTGGGCAGGTGAGACTTGACAATGTTTGTGTTGACCCTTTGAAACGATATTGAGCTATATTGTTCATTTGTTTATTAGCCTATATCCTCTGACTTTTACCCATCTTTATCTGACTTTTACCTCATCTTTATTCAATAGATCGTGCTGGCTGGTGATCCAAAGCAACTGGGGCCAGTGGTGAAGTCGAGACTTGCTGCAGTGTTTGGACTAGGGGTTTCTCTTCTCGAGAGGCTGATGGGAAATCCGCTCTACAGCTGCAGCGAGAGGGGCTACAACCCCCTGCTGGTCAGGAGAGAATATCTCAGATTATACTGTTTGTTTGTGTGATATAAAGTGGAGGGGGGAGGGAGGGTGATGAGCCTACAAATGGTTTACTTGCAGATATCTCTTTATATTAAGCTGAGATATAAGAAGGTAACATTGGGTGGGCAAATTACATCACCATTAATTTTTTTTATTTAAAAATGAGGCATATAAATGGTCCCATACTCTAGACTAATTTCAGTATTTAAATTATCGCCTTGCTATCAATTGGCAGCTGCAGATTCTTGCCCTCCTTTAATTGACACATCGTGATTTGAAATCAACAGAAACATTAGTGATAGTTCACCCAAAAAATAATAATTCTGTCATTAATTACTCACCCTCATGTCGTTCCAAACCCGTAAGACTTTCACCTTCGAAACAAAAATGAAGATCTTTTTGTTGAAATATGAACACGCAACTATCATTTTGACACTTCAAAAAGTTCATAAAGAGATTGTGAAAAGTTTCCTGAAAAAACTCGATTGCTTTCTATGATGAACCGATTTAATTCAGGCTTGTAGTATTACTCCAAATGAGTAATACTACAAGAATGGATAAAGGAGTAAACGAGTGGCTCCGTTCAGATCCTGTGATGGGGAACCACTTCCCAGATCCTGTGATGGGGAACCACTTCCCAGGCTCTCATCACAAAACCTCCCCTTTGTTGAATATAGTTGAATCCTTGTTGTTTTGTAGGTGACTAAGCTGGTCTACAACTACCGCTCCCACGAGGCTCTGCTGGAGTTGCCTTCGCGACTCTTCTACGCGGGCGAGCTGTGTGTGCGCTCTCAGAGAGCTGTGGTGGACGCGCTCTGCCACTGGAACAGACTTCCAACTAAAGGCTTCCCCTTTATTTTTCATGGAGTTCGGGTAAGTGAAGACTCAAATTTCCCTTCTCAGGCCCTGCATGTGTTTCTGTCTGCTGTACATGTCCATTGTGTTTTGAAGGGCACTGAGATGAGGGAGGGCAGTAATCCGTCATGGTTTAATCCTGCGGAGGCAGTGCAGGTCATGATGTACTGTTGCCAGCTAGCAAAGAGACTCTACAACCCCATACCAGCTACAGACATCGGCGTCATCGCGCCCTATAAAAAGCAGGTGCGTATCTGTACATGGACAGTTTTCTCACCATCTGGCCACGATTTCAGACCCCATGTCTCTCTACTGTTTTGTTTATGGCATCGATGCAATGTGTTGTTGTTATTTGCAACCTTTGTTTTACGGGATTTGAAATGCATAGGCCAATGACGGAAAACAGTTTTTAAAAGAGACCTCATCACTTCAGGTTGACTTTACACCAGGGCCATTTTTCCATTACAGACTTGTTTAAATATTGTGTGGGAAACAGAGATAGGATCAGTTTTCCAGATACAGAAGCCACTTGATGTTGACCAGTGTAAATGCGCCATGTCCTGATTGGCTGAAGATCAGATCTGCTTGATCACGTGTTAATGTCAAGTGTAAACGCAGTTTAGCTCCAACCCTGATCAAACACACCTAGCTGTGAGTTTCTAGTGATCCTGAAGACATTGATTAGCTTGTTCAGGTGTGTTTGATCAGTGTTGGAGCTAAACTGTGCAGGACAGTGGCCCTCCAGGACCGAGTTTGAGGAACCCTGTTTTATAGTTCGAAAAGTCACAAAAAATTTGTAGTACAGTCGGCAATATATAATACAAGGATATGCAGTGCTAGAGCTTTTATGTAAACAGTTGGCATAGTTTGTTCGTCCAGTCAATGACACTGATGTAGCAAATGTGCAAATAAGATTAACTCAGGGTTTAGGAATGTATAGTGATGTCAGATTATGAATACCCAGGATTAACGTGAAACCAAGAATCACCCAGATTTCGTGTGTGTGTGTGTGTGTGTGTGTGTGTGTGGTCAGGTGGAGAAGATCCGTGTGCTGCTCCACAGGGTGGGTCTGGGAGATGTGAAGGTGGGCTCAGTGGAAGAGTTTCAGGGTCAGGAGTTCCTCATCATGATCCTGTCAACGGTAAGAAGCCCGTTCTGGGCGGGTGCTCTGGATTCAGAACTTTTCCACAGTTCACTTATTTCCAGAGACCTACTTTAACTAATTTGGGAGTCTGAGGCCATTTTGTAGACTTTTATATCCACTGTAACATGTAATGCCATTTTTAACAACCAGACTGACAAACAAAATGGAGTAAAACAAGAACCATAATAAAGATGTTTTTTTTTTTTTAACTGTACACTTTACCATACTGCTCAGGTTTTGCACACAAACTAAGAACCATCCTAATAAATCTGGTGAAACTGGTAAAACATCTATTGTATTATAATGAATGTTTAGAAGAAATGTTTGAAAGTGGTCTAATTAAATGATTTAACACATAGGTATAAGTGACAGGTGTTCAGATTTATCTTTTCTTCTCTGATGAATAAACTTTTATTTTTAACTGTAGGTCCGGTCCAATGAGTCCTTGCTGAATGAAGAACTGCAAAACGTGCTGGGATTTCTCTCCAACCCAAAGCGTTTCAATGTTGCCATTACACGAGCCAAAGCTCTCCTCATTGTTATCGGAAACCCACACATTTTAATCAGGGTGAGATTTAAAGCCCTGTATACTTACAGTAACTGAATGCCTTGTGTATGGATATGCTAAACGAGTCCTATGAGGGGCGCTACACTCTATACACAGTTTACAGAGAAAGTTAATATAGTGGTGCAGGAATGATGTCACTTTGTAGGCCAATCGTCACACTAGTTCCCTTAACAAAAACCTAATAGGATTTTTCCCATAGGCTTTTGGATTATCGCCAAAAACCAGCTCTGTGATTAACAAAAGTTTATGATACTTGCACGTTTTGTCCATCAAGAGAAGTATCACAGATGAACAAAACTTTTATGAATTTTGAGACACACTCGGTCTCTCTCGGACACACTCGGTCTCTCTCGGACACACTCGGTCTCTCTCGGACACACTCGGTCTCTCTCGGACACACTCGGTCTCTCTCGGACACACTCGGTCTCTCTCGGACACACTCGGTCTCTCTCGGACACACTCGGTCTCTCTCGGACACACTCTGTCTCTCTCGGACACACTCTGTCTCTCTCGGACACACTCTGTCTCTCTCGGACACACTCTGTCTCTCTCGGACACACTCTGTCTCTCTCGGACACACTCTGTCTCTCTCGGACACACTCGGCCTCTCTCACGCACTGTCGAGCGCGCTCTCGGACACACTCGGCCTCTCTCGGACACACTCGGCCTCTCTCGGACACACTCGGCCTTCTCGGCCTCTCTAGGACACACTCGGTCTCTCTCGTTGCGTTCTCGGACACTCTCGTTGCGTTCTCGGACACACTCGGTCTCTCTCGGACACACTCGGTCTCTCTCGGACACACTCGGTCTCTCTCGGACACACTCTGTCTCTCTCGGACACACTCTGTCTCTCTCGGACACACTCTGTCTCTCTCGGACACACTCTGTCTCTCTCGGACACACTCTGTCTCTCTCGGACACACTCTGTCTCTCTCGGACACACTCGGCCTCTCTCACGCACTGTCAAGCGCGCTCTCGGACACACTCGGTCTCTCTCGGACACACTCGGCCTCTCTCGGACACACTCGGCCTTCTCGGCCTCTCTAGGACACACTCGGTCTCTCTCGTTGCGTTCTCGGACACACTCGGTCTCTCTCGGACACACTCGGTCTCTCCTCTTTTGGACACACTCGGTCTCTCCTCTTTTGGACACACTCGGTCTCTCCTCTTTTGGACACACTCGGTCTCTCCTCTTTTGGACACACTCGGTCTCTCCTCTTTTGGACACACTCGGTCTCTCCTCTTTTGGGCACACTCGGTCTCTCCTCTTTTGGGCACACTCGGTCTCTCCTCTTTTGGACACACTCGGTCTCTCCTCTTTTGGACACACTCGGTCTCTCCTCTTTTGGACACACTCGGTCTCTCCTCTTTTGGACACACTCGGTCTCTCCTCTTTTGGACACACTCGGTCTCTCCTCTTTTGGACACACTCGGTCTCCTCTTTTGGACACACTCGGTCTCCTCTTTTGGACACACTCGGTCTCTCCTCTTTTGGACACACTCGGTCTCTCCTCTTTTGGACACACTCGGTCTCTCCTCTTTTGGACACACTCGGTCTCTCCTCTTTTGGACACACTCGGTCTCTCCTCTTTTGGACACACTCGGTCTCTCCTCTTTTGGACACACTCGGTCTCTCCTCTTTTGGACACACTCGGTCTCTCCTCTTTTGGACACACTCGGTCTCTCCTCTTTTGGACACACTCGGTCTCTCCTCTTTTGGACACACTCGGTCTCTCCTCTTTTGGACACACTCGGTCTCTCCTCTTTTGGACACACTCGGTCTCTCCTCTTTTGGACACACTCGGTCTCTCCTCTTTTGGACACACTCGGTCTCTCCTCTTTTGGACACACTCGGTCTCTCCTCTTTTGGACACACTCGGTCTCTCCTCTTTTGGACACACTCGGTCTCTCCTCTTTTGGACACACTCGGTCTCTCCTCTTTTGGACACACTCGGTCTCTCCTCTTTTGGACACACTCGGTCTCTCCTCTTTTGGACACACTCGGTCTCTCCTCTTTTGGACACACTCGGTCTCTCCTCTTTTGGACACACTCGGTCTCTTCTCTTTTGGCACACTCGGTCTCTCCTCTTTTGGGCACACTCGGTCTCTCCTCTTTTGGACACACTCGGTCTCTCCTCTTTTGGACACACTCGGTCTCTCCTCTTTTGGACACACTCGGTCTCTCCTCTTTTGGACACACTCGGTCTCTCCTCTTTTGGACACACTCGGTCTCTCCTCTTTTGGACACACTCGGTCTCTCCTCTTTTGGACACACTCGGTCTCTCCTCTTTTGGACACACTCGGTCTCTCCTCTTTTGGACACACTCGGTCTCTCCTCTTTTGGACACACTCGGTCTCTCCTCTTTTGGACACACTCGGTCTCTCCTCTTTTGGACACACTCGGTCTCTCCTCTTTTGGACACACTCGGTCTCTCCTCTTTTGGACACACTCGGTCTCTCCTCTTTTGGACACACTCGGTCTCTCCTCTTTTGGACACACTCGGTCTCTCCTCTTTTGGACACACTCGGTCTCTCCTCTTTTGGACACACTCGGTCTCTCCTCTTTTGGACACACTCGGTCTCTCCTCTTTTGGACACACTCGGTCTCTCCTCTTTTGGACACACTCGGTCTCTCCTCTTTTGGACACACTCGGTCTCTCCTCTTTTGGACACACTCGGTCTCTCTTGCGCACTGTCGAGCGCGTTCTCGGACACACTCGGTCTCTCTCGGACACACTCGGCCTCTCTCGCGCACTGTCAAGCGCGCTCTCGGACACACGGTCTCTCTCGGACACACTCGGCCTCTCTCGCGCACTGTCGAGCGCGTTCTCGGACACACCCGGTCTCTCTCGGACACACCCGGTCTCTCTCGGACACACCCGGTCTCTCTCGGACACACCGGGCTCTCTCGGACACACCCGGGCTCTCTCGGACACACCCGGGCTCTCTCGGACACACCCGGTCTCTCTCGGACACACCCGGTCTCTCTCGGACACACCCGGTCTCTCTCGGACACACCCGGTCTCTCTCGGACACACTCGGCCTCTCTCGCGCACTGTCGAGGGCGTTCTCGGACACACTCGGCCTTCTCGGTCTCTCTAGGACACACTCGGCCTTCTCGGTCTCTCTAGGACACACTCGGTCTCTCTTGCGCACTGTCAAGCGCGCTCTCGGACACACGGTCTCTCTCGGACACACTCGGTCTCTCTCGGACACACTCGGCCTCTCTCGCGCACTGTCGAGGGCGTTCTCGGACACACTCGGCCTTCTCGGTCACTCTAGGACACACTCGGTCTCTCTTGCGCACTGTCAAGCGCGCTCTCGGACACACGGTCTCTCTCGGACACACTCCGTCTCTCTCGGACACACTCGGCCTCTCTCGCGCACTGTCAAGCGCTCTCTCGGACACACTCGGTCTCTCTCGCGCACTGTCGAGCGCGTTCTCGGACACACTCGGTCTCTCTCGGACACACTCGGCCTCTCTCGCGCACTGTCAAGCGCTCTCTCGGACACACGGTCTCTCTCGGACACACTCGGTCTCTCTCGCGCACTGTCGAGCGCGTTCTCGGACACACTCGGTCTCTCTCGGACACACTCGGCCTCTCTCGCGCACTGTCAAGCGCGCTCTCGAACACACGGTCTCTCTCGGACACACTCGGTCTCTCTCGCGCACTGTCGAGCGCGTTCTCGGACACACCCGGTCTCTCTTGGACACACCCGGTCTCTCTCGGACACACCCGGTCTCTCTCGGACACACCCGGTCTCTCTCGGACACACCCGGTCTCTCTCGGACACACCCGGTCTCTCACACCGGTCTCTCTCGGACACACCCGGTCTCTCTCGGACACACCCGGTCTCTCTCGGACACACCCGGTCTCTCTCGGACACCCGGTCTCTCTCGGACACACCCGGTCTCTCTCGGACACACCCGGTCTCTCTCGGACACACCCGGTCTCTCTCGGACACACCCGGTCTCTCTCGGTCTCTCTCGGACACACCCGGTCTCTCTCGGACACACCCGGTCTCTCTCGGACACACCCGGTCTCTCTCGGACACACCCGGTCTCTCTCGGACACACCCGGTCTCTCTCGCGCACTGTCGAGGGTGTTTTCGGACACACTCGGCCTTCTCGGTCTCTCTAGGACACACTCGGTCTCTCTCGGACACACCCGGTCTCTCTCGGACACACCCGGTCTCTCTCGGACACACCCGGTCTCTCTCTCGGACACACCCGGTCTCTCTCTCGGACACACCCGGTCTCTCTCTCGGACACACCCGGTCTCTCTCTCGGACACACCCGGTCTCTCTCTCGGACACACCCGGTCTCTCTCTCGGACACACCCGGTCTCTCTCTCGGACACACCCGGTCTCTCTCTCGGACACACCCGGTCTCTCTCTCGGACACACCCGGTCTCTCTCTCGGACACACCCGGTCTCTCTCTCGGACACACCCGGTCTCTCTCTCGGACACACCCGGTCTCTCTCTCGGACACACCCGGTCTCTCTCTCGGACACACCCGGTCTCTCTCTCGGACACACCCGGTCTCTCTCTCGGACACACCCGGTCTCTCTCTCGGACACACCCGGTCTCTCTCTCGGACACACCCGGTCTCTCTCTCGCACTGTCGAGGGCGTTCTCGGACACACTCGGCCTTCTCGGTCTCTCTAGGACACACTCGGCCTTCTCGGTCTCTCTAGGACACACTCGGCCTTCTCGGTCTCTCTAGGACACACTCGGCCTTCTCGGTCTCTCTAGGACACACTCGGCCTTCTCGGTCTCTCTAGGACACACTCGGCCTTCTCGGTCTCTCTAGGACACACTCGGCCTTCTCGGTCTCTCTAGGACACACTCGGCCTTCTCGGTCTCTCTAGGACACACTCGGTCTCTCTTGCGCACTGTCGAGCGCGCTCTCGGACACACGGTCTCTCTCGGACACACTCGGTCTCTCTCGGACACACTCGGCCTCTCTCGCGCACTGTCGAGGGCGTTCTCGGACACACTCGGCCTTCTCGGTCTCTCTAGGACACACTCGGCCTTCTCGGTCTCTCTAGGACACACTCGGTCTCTCTTGCGCACTGTCAAGCGCGCTCTCGGACACACGGTCTCTCTCGGACACACTCGGTCTCTCTCGGACACACTCGGCCTCTCTCGCGCACTGTCAAGCGCTCTCTCGGACACACGGTCTCTCTCGGACACACTCGGTCTCTCTCTTGCGCAGTGCTTGTAATGTCCTGCCATATTTTGAAGATACAGAAGAGCAAGCAAGAAATCGAGATGTGTCTGAATTTGATTGATTCGTTTTGTTTTTATGGCTGAGAGGTTTAGTTTCAGAACCAATCTCCTTTACCCCTGCTAGATATATTACCATGGTCTTTTCTTGCCCTTCCATCCATGTAAAGAATGAGGTTTGTCTAGAATCTCTAGACATGTCTAGACTCTAGATAGTGAATGTAAGACTAGTTAAAATTGCAGCAAGACGTTATTCCATTACTCTATTCCAGTTGTTCTCAAAAAATTATCGCACCACCCTTTAAACTTAAAAAAATAATCAAATTCTTATTCGTCTTCTCACCGGAATACGCACAGAAGCGGAGTTGCTTGCGCGTTCGCAATAGCAGCTTGTAATTCGGTCTAATCTGAAGAAGAACGATTCAGTGTGATTCAGTGTTGGGATTAACACGCTACAAAGTAACACGTTACTGTAATTCGTTACTTGATTAAAAAAATATTTAGTTACATGCTCATTACCGCTAAAATTAGTGGACTGATTAACGCACTGTCGAGCGCGTTCTCGGACACACTCGGTCTCTCTCGGACACACTCGGCCTCTCTCACGCACTGTCAAGCGCGCTCTCAGACACACGGTCTCTCTCGGACACACTCGGTCTCTCTCGGACACACCCGGTCTCTCTCGGACACCCGGTCTCTCTCGGACACACCCGGTCTCTCTCGGACACACCCGGTCTCTCTCGGACACACTCGGTCTCTCTCGGACACACTCGGCCTCTCTCACGCACTGTCAAGCGCGCTCTCAGACACACGGTCTCTCTCGGACACACTCGGTCTCTCTCGGACACACCCGGTCTCTCTCGGACACCCGGTCTCTCTCGGACACACCCGGTCTCTCTCGGACACACTCGGTCTCTCTCGGACACACTCGGCCTCTCTCGCGCACTGTCGAGGGCGTTCTCGGACACACTCGGCCTTCTCGGTCTCTCTAGGACACACTCGGCCTCTCTCGCGCACTGTCGAGGGCGTTCTCGGACACACTCGGCCTTCTCGGTCTCTCTAGGACACACTCGGTCTCTCTCGTTGCGTTCTCGGACACACTCGGTCTCTTCTCTTTTGGACACACTCGGTCTCTTCTCTTTTGGACACACTCGGTTTCTTCTCTTTTGGACACACTCGGTCTCTTCTCTTTTGGACACACTCGGTCTCTTCTCTTTTGGACACACTCGGTCTCTTCTCTTTTGGACGCACTCGGTCTCTTCTCTTTTGGACGCACTCGGTCTCTCCTCTTTTGGACGCACTCGGTCTCTTCTCTTTTGGACACACTCGGTCTCTTCTCTTTTGGACGCACTCGGTCTCTCCTCTTTTGGACGCACTCGGTCTCTTCTCTTTTGGACGCACTCGGTCTCTTCTCTTTTGGACGCACTCGGTCTCTTCTCTTTTGGACACACTCGGTCTCTTCTCTTTTGGACGCACTCGGTCTCTTCTCTTTTGGACACACTCGGTCTCTTCTCTTTTGGACACACTCGGCCTCTTCTCTTTTGGACACACTCGGTCTCTTCTCTTTTGGACACACCTCGGCCTCTTCTCTTTTGGACACACTCGGTCTCTCTCGCGCACTGTCAAGCGCGCTCTCGGACACACGGTCTCTCTCGGACACACGGTCTCTCTCGGACACACGGTCTCTCTCGGACACACTCGGTCTCTCTCGGACACACTCGGTCTCTCTCGGACACACTCGGTCTCTCTCGGACACACTCGGTCTCTCTCGGACACACTCGGTCTCTCTCGGACACACTCGGTCTCTCTCGCGCACTGTCGAGCGCGTTCTCGGACACACTCGGTCTCTCTCGGACACTCTCGGCCTCTCTCGCGCACTGTCGAGCGCGCTCTCGGACACACGGCCTCTCTCGGACACACTCGGTCTCTCTCGGAAACACTCGGCCTCTCTCGCGCACTGTCAAGCGCGCTCTCGGACACACGGCCTCTCTCGGACACACTCGGTCTCTCTCGGAAACACTCGGCCTCTCTCGCGCACTGTCGAGCGCGCTCTCGGACACACGGCCTCTCTCGGACACACTCGGTCTCTCTCGGAAACACTCGGCCTCTCTCGCGCACTGTCGAGCGCGTTCTCGGACACACTCGGTCTCTCTCGGAAACACTCGGCCTCTCTCGCGCACTGTCAAGCGCGCTCTCGGACACACGGTCTCTCTCGCGCACTGTCGAGCGCGCTCTCGGACACACTTGGTCTCTCTCGCGCACTGTCGAGCGCGTTCTCGGACACACTCGGTCTCTCTCGGACACACTCGGCCTCTCTCGCGCACTGTCAAGCGCGCTCTCGGACACACTCGGTCTCTCTCGGACACACTCGGTCTCTCGGACACACTCGGTCTCTCTCGGACACACTCGGTCTCTCGGACACACTCGGTCTCTCTCGCGCACTGTCAAGCGCGCTCTCGGACACACTCGGTCTCTCTCGGACACACGGTCTCTCTCGGACACACTCGGTCTCTCTCGCGCACTGTCGAGCGCGTTCTCGGACACACTCGGTCTCTCTCGGACACACTCGGCCTCTCTCGCGCACTGTCAAGCGCGCTCTCGGACACACGGCCTCTCTCGGACACACTCGGTCTCTCTCGCGCACTGTCAAGCGCGCTCTCGGACACACGGCCTCTCTCGGACACACTCGGCCTCTCTCGCGCACTGTCAAGCGCGCTCTCGGACACACTCGTTCTCTCTCACGCACTGCGTTACTTGATTAAAAAAATATTTAGTTACATGCTCATTACCGCTAAAATTAGTGGAATTACAGTAACGTGTTACTTTGTAGCGTGTTAATCCCAACACTGAATCACACTGAATCGTTCTTCTTCAGATTAGACCGAATTACAAGCTGCTATTGCGAACGCGCAAGCAACTCCGCTTCTGTGCGTATTCCGGTGAGAAGACGAATAAGAATTTGATTATTTTTTTAAGTTTAAAGGGTGGTGCGATAATTTTTTGAGAACAACTGGAATAGAGTAATGGAATAACGTCTTGCTGCAATTTTAACTAGTCTTACATTCACTATCTAGAGTCTAGACATGTCTAGAGATTCTAGACAAACCTCATTCTTTACATGGATGGAAGGGCAAGAAAAGACCATGGTAATATATCTAGCAGGGGTAAAGGAGATTGGTTCTGAAACTAAACCTCTCAGCCATAAAAACAAAACGAATCAATCAAATTCAGACACATCTCGATTTCTTGCTTGCTCTTCTGTATCTTCAAAATATGGCAGGACATTACAAGTTCAATGTGATTCTGATCATTTACAGATTTTAATTTTATTTGACTACACTATTAATGCTTAAAATGGTCCTCCTCGTAGTGTTGTCTAAGTGTGTGTGTGTGTGTTCCTGCAGGACCCGTGTTTCAGTGCTTTGCTGCAGTACTCGTTTGATAACCGAGCGTTCGTGGGCTGTGACCCTCCTGTAAATCTACGGGCCTCTTCAAGGTTTGCTTGTTTGGTTTTTGTCACATTCAAGAACTACTCTTGTCTTTCTGTTTTGTAGGTCAGGAATAAATGTTTTCGTCACTTAATGCTGTTAATGTTTTTACAGGATTCTCTCCGAAGAAACCTAGAAATCACTTTGGCCTGAACTTGGACCAGCGAAGTGATGGATAATTATTCCACGATTGTTTTGTATTAAATAAATAACTCTTATTAACCTCTAATTCCCTCACTGAAAGGCCGCACTAGATCTGCATGATCGGAAGATTATAAATGCGTCTTCCTAGTTCCCAGAACAAGTAGTTCTGACCCGAGATGTGTTTGTCGTGCCTCTGGCTGAATGGGGCAGTGTTGAGGCACTGCACTGTGAGAGCCAGTGTTTATTTCTGTTATGTTCCTTGAAATGTGTTTATTAAAATCATTTCAGCAAATATTCCCTTTAAGTGTTCATCTGCTCCATACTTCCAGAGGGTGAAGTTTTTACATTTGAGATGATCTTCTGTTTAGTTGTCTGACAAGGTATTGGTGATCTGAAAACTTAATTGCCTGACCATTATCTAAAGCAATCAATAACGGTCAACTTTTTTAATATTATGGGCAGTAATTCTTAACAAATTGAATATACAGATGTGCTCAAGGTTATCCGAGATATATAATTTTCCAATTTAACAATCCGATATGCTAATTGTGGTGGCCCGGCACCTCGTAAACATGTCTTAGTTTTCTTTTAAACTGATAACTAATGTACCCTAATGCAACTCCTGAGAATACATTTGTGAAGTGTTTCTCATCAGATGTTGCACTTATTCAGACAGTATGTCTTTTTTTATATCTTAAGTGCAGCAGGCATAATTGAAGCTGTTCTGGGTCGTAATAAAGCAGCACTAAATCTAGCTTTTACAAGGGAGTCGAGCTTAAGGCATGTTAGCTGGATGCAGATCTAATGCTTGAGCAAGGTTACTGGACCCTTTAAAGTGCCTGGATGTTTTCATGATTTATATTTAGCTTCGGAAATGCGCTTCTATGTACGTTCCCAGACATCCTATAAGGTCCAAAAATCATAATAGCTGTTTCGATAAAATCATTCTATAAATGGTCAGCGACTTAATACAGTGGCAATCAATAAACACTTTCAGTCTCAGACCCTCATTCATTCCAGTGGACATGATTTTTTTCTGTAGCTTTGCATGCTTTCTGTCATGTGATACTATCCAAATATCAGAACATTATTAGACCATTCAAATCTTCAATTAAAATTAACTATGGTGGTCTGTGCAACTCGATTGGAAATGCCTCTAGAAATCTTTTTTTTTTATTCATGGAATTTTTAAGAATTGTCATTGGCTATATGTACCGTAAAAAATAAAATAATGACATTATTAAATTGATTATTTAAGTCTAAAAGGGCTTATTCCACAATGACTTATTACAATAGATTTTTTTATCAGTGATTTTTTAAGTATTTACATTGCATTGCATACATTTAATTTTTTCTGTCACCGAATGCCACGCGTGCACATGTCCGTAGACCTGCATGAGAAAATAAGGCAATAAGTGAATTAATTTCTTAGCAATCATTGAAAACTAAAGAGACCATTGAGCCTGAACACTGAACATTTTTTACAAAGCTAAAGCCAATAAAAAAATAACACAATATTTTCTTATGGATATCTGAATAGCCTTCGGATACGTCAGAAGTGTCTATTAAATCAAAGAATCATAAACTGCCAAAATCTATCTTTATATCTTTTTTTAAGACAAGTGAGAGCTCTGGAGTGGGATTGTAAGGTTCATGTGTACCATTTAAGATGTCCTGTTATCCAAATAAGCCCACTATGCTTTTTGGTGTCAGTGCTTCATATTTTATTAAATAAACTTGAGCGATCTTTGGTTAATCAACTTAATCAAAAGAGCTGAACAAGAGTTCGACTGGTCAGCGTAATCGCTTCATTTAGGATAAAGGCAAATATTTTTGGTTCATAAGCCGTACAATATGGAAGGCTTAGCAATGTGGAATGAGAAAATGTATTGTATTACTGGTATATGATGGGTGATTTGTGGATTATATATACAGGTGAAACTCAAAAAATTTGAATATCATCAAAAAGTTCATTTATTACAATAATTCAACTTAAAGGTGAAACTAATATATTATATAGACTCATTACATGCAAAGTGAGATATTTCAAGCCTTTATTTGTTATAATTTTGATGATTATGGTTTACTGATTATGAAAACCTTTTCACAATATTCTAATTTTGGGGTTTTCATAATCTGTAAACCATAATCATCAAAATTATAACAAATAAAGGCTTGAAATATCTCACTTTGCATGTAATGAGTCTATATAATAGTTTCACCTGTTAAGTTGAATTACTGAAATTAACTTTTTTCGAGTTTCACCTGTATACATATTTCTGCAAATGTTGAATTTGGTAGGGTTTGTGTTACCCTGAAATCTGTTATAAAATGTTCTGGGATCAAATCCATTGTCATTCAATGATCATTACTTTTCCCTGCCTTTGATCATAAGTACGGTAGACCATTGGGGAAAGTCAAGAGAAACCGATTAATGTAACGTATTTATGCATTTCACATGTATATAGTCAACACTGCTTGAGTCACATTTATTTATATAGCACTTTATACGATACAGATTGCTTCAGAACATCTTTACAGTCATACACAGCATCAAAACAAGTCATTATCAAATCATCAATGTGGCAAAATTCTTCAATGAGGAAACAGTGAATCCACTTCTAATAACTAAAAAGCACCTCTTGAGAAGAAAATATAGCGCCATAATTCAGTTCTTGTTTGATGGTCACATAAAACCGTGTGAACTTAAGCCAACGGCTCGGCTACACAATCACCATGCGCAAGCAAGTATGTTTTTATCTGGGTTTTTCAGTAAAAGTCACTCAAGGTCTCGTCGCAAGTGTCGCTCAGTTCTCCACACATCACTTCTCAACAGCTTTGATGAATTAAATTGAATGTTCAAACTAACATGGAGGAAGATATAATATTATTTAGCAACCCTCTTGTACAATGAAAGTATTTACAATTAATATGATTTACAACTGCTAGTCCCAACATAAACAAAAGCAATGTTATTTGTTTCCTGAATTCATATTTAGACTTGTCCTTCACAAAAAAAAAAAAAATTCATGACTACAGGTCATTTTAATAAACTTCCCTGTAATATTCTAAAATTGCCCTTTATATTTCTCAATATTTTCTTAAATCTGCCGAACCTAAAAATATAATAATAATTTTGCCATCATTAATTGAAACAATGCTTTTCTCTACGACCGGGTGAACACTCGGGTACAGGTTACTTGCTGCGTTCCCACACCCAACACACACACACAGTATATTTGATGGTTCTTTCAAACTCGCAGAGGCATACACACTCAGGATTTCTCCTTTGCGTGCCATCTCAGGTGTCTCTTTAAGTGTGCGGACAGGATAAACCTCTGACCACAGCGGTCACATTTAAAGGGCATCTCTCCAGCATGATAGAGCACAGGAGTTTTGAAATTGCACACTTGCGCAATCTTCTTGTCACTGTGAGGACTTCGGCTTGATTTCTCGCCCACGTGAATTTTCATGTGACTTGTGAGGTTTCCCTGATGTCTGAAATTATTCCCGCACTGATGGCACGTGAAAGGCCTCTCTCCGAAATGACATATAATGTGTTTTTTCAGGTCTCCCTTGCGCGTGAAGCTCTTTTCGCACTGAGTGCATGTGAAAGGCTTGTCTCCGTTGTGTATTAACACGTGGTTCTGGAGGTTGATTTTTTGTGTGTAACTCTTCCCACACTGAAGGCACGTGTACGGCCTCTCGCTGTGGATTGTCATGTGATCCTTAAGGTCTTCTTTACATTTGTAACTCGTTCCACAATGTGGGCATCCGAACGATCTTTTGGCCCCTGGACTTTGTGAGTTTTCTCCTGATGTGAAGCTCTGAGGCTCCTGATTTTTCTCCACTTCATTCTGGTCTTGACTTTCCTCCTCCACTTCAATCAGGTCTAAAACGAACAAGTCGGTGATAATCAGTTCAAGAGCATCAATGGTGAAAGATGATGAATAAATGAACCTCATTTGGAGGGCAGGTAAAAAAGATGAATTATTTTACTATGATTTTATGGCATCAAACGTTGGTAAACAAATACTCACGACATCATGATCATTTATATTATTTTCTAATCAGGACCAGACACAAACCTCTTTGTTCCTCGGTTTCTTCTTCTTTGACTCTGAATGGTTCTAGATCAGTCAGATCCACAATCTCCACTTTAATAAACTCCATCGTCGCGCAGATCTCGATCGACAAACCTCTGGCTTTTCTTGCTTGTTTGGAAACGGGTCAGCGATTACGATCGGGACGAGGATGAAGATCAAATCGAAAGGGGAAAAAGGCAAAACACAGTATTTTGTTACGGGTGCTCTTAGGAATATATAACGTTAACACTCAGACATTAAGGTTTGTGGTAAAAGACGTTATCAACACGTCACATGAGTGCATTGTAAATACAATCAATAACAACTAACATTCATTTCAACATTTTATGAAACAAAACAGTTGTAGTAACATTATCAAGTTGCTGGAGCAAAAGGTGTAAATAAAGTCTAACGTTTTGTATGGTTGTACACAGCTGAAAACACACACCTTTTATCCAGCGGACATTAGAGAAGACGCGGGCGCAGTGCTTATGACGTCACGCGAAGAAGAAGAAGACCCCCGCAAAATAAAATCAAAATACAAGTCTCCAGCAGATTTCCTGACCTATTGACCAGCGCTTAACTGAAATTAAATATTTAAATTGATATGGAAAAAAACATCAAACATTACATTTTTATTTTATTTTTTTTGCGTTTACAGCTCTGGCAAAATTCTAGCAAGGATATGCTGTACAAAAATGATTCCATTATGATAAGTTAATGGGCAAAGAATTCGATTATTTTGGTTAGGCAAATGTTTAATTACACAGATGTCACTTTTAAGCATGAAGAATTTGTATTTTATAATGGAATGCGCTGTAATAATAATGCTCTCACTTTTGGAGCCTTTCCGCTTTCCTTTCATGAAGCTTCGAATCTTTTGCGAATCATTTGTTTCGAATCAGTGAATCGGAGCGCCTATCAAACCATAGACATCATATAGATAGACGCCCTATCGACCGCTACTGCCTATTAGCGCGGTCGAGCCGTGGGGCCGCCATCTTAAACCGGTCACCCGCTCCACTCAGTGTCATCAGTATGGCAGGTGCAATGAGCTGTCAGCGCATTTAATTGATCATACCGAACTGAATACCGAACTGATTTTCAAGCGGGGGTTTTTTCTGCAAATGTCATTCATGTAGCTATGATACAGGACACATGGTTCGGCATATTTTAATATTCATAGTAGGCTATAACAGTAATATAATATTCTGATATCAGATATAAAGTGACCAGACGTCCAAAATCAAAATATGTGATGTAGGATATAAGGTATTTTATAAATCACACACTATAAATATGATAAAGAAGCAGAAACAGATAGTTTCAGTAAAGTAAGATATTTTAATAAGTTGAAGAAACAATAATGATGTGACACACACACACATATACATACACTTACTCTCTCTCTCACACTCACACACACTCGATTTGCGCATCGCCGTCATGTGTGTATTAAAGTTAACGTTACACAGGTAAGTTAAAGTTATTAACTTACATAGATTGCTTCCTGATATCACGTGCGCAAACACAAATAACCTATATTTATATATGTTTATACTACAGGGCCGTTGAATGCTTGTATCTGATAACCGAGAAGCTCTTGTAATTAAGTTATTACTTTACCCAACCTCTCCATGCCGAGTGATGCAGTAATGTTAAACACACCCTAGCTAACGTTAGCTGGCTACGATTTCAGTAACGTTACAGTAATATCAAAGATCCTTGCTCCTTCTCAATTATCTGGTAATATTCTATTCACAAAATACAACCAAAAGTACGGTAATGTAAAAAAATACTTGTGAAAAGTAATCCCGGGCCCTATATTGCGATGGTCCGCCGATTAGAACAGGAAAATGCTCCACAGTGCTCTGGAATCTAACTGCTGCTAAGCAACGAAACTAGGAGTACGACCGGTTTAAGATGGCGGCCGTATTTCTCGGTGCCCAGCGGCCAATAGGGCATCTAGTCTCTATATAATATCTATGTATCAAACTGCCAAAAGTCACGTGATTTCAGTAAACGAGGCTTCGTTTCGCAATGTCAACGGTTAACTATTGTGGGAATAAGGATGACACAATGATCCATTTATTTCTCCAGTGTGAATAAACTCAAAACATGTGGAATAGTTTATATCTTCATAGCAGCACAATTTCTTCCAAATCCTTTCAGTTAAAGATATAATGTTACTACGAAGGTACACCTACTTCAATGAATCACATTGTTTATTTTTTTATTTTGTTTGGAAAAACAAATATTCACAAGCAAAACTTCTCTAACTTGCATTTCTTAATTGAAATTGATGAATTTATTAAATCTATTAGGAAATCAAATATTTCTCTTGAAATAGTATGATTTTTTTTTTTTTTTTGGTAATGCCTCGTGATTCATGTTTCCTCTGTATGTGTTTATCATGTTTTTTGTTGTTTTTTACTTTACATTATATTTTACGTAATTTAATTCCTGTAGAGGTTATATCTGTTCTTTCCTTATGTCTGTCTTATAGTTTGTTACATAATAACATAAATAAATGTGTAGATATTTAATGATACATTTGTTGACAAAAAGACACTTAATATTTAATTTAATTTTATTGAATTGATTACAGCTTTAATAAAACGTTTGTAATGGGTTTGTGGGTTTTTTATGCATTTGGTTAGTATTTGAGATTTGGCCAGAGTTTTCATTGCACCATTTACACCGTTGTGACCAGCAGGGGTCGCGAGCTTGTGGCGTTTCCAGCGCTTCGAAACACTGAATCATTTTGTGAAGCGATTGGTTCAATTGATTCGAAACGCGTTTTTTTTTCTCCCAGTCTATGAAGGGACATAGTTTTTTTGTTGTAATGATACAATTTGTTCCAAACATGAATACATTTGTGAAGACATGATGTGTTTTTATTGGTTGTGAAGTATTGCAAGTAGGCTATGCCAAAGCCAACCAAGAATCTCTGGCAAAACATTTAAATCTTTTGATGAAATCTTTTTTTATGAAAATTCGTAATTTCACACATTATAAGAAAGAAGAGTGATGTTTATTTAATCAATCTTGTTTTGGTTGTGACGTGTAAAATTACTAAGCCTTTTTTTTTTTTTTTTTTTTTTTTGAGGGCTTAAAAATTATATGATTTCTGATTCTTCTTATAGAAAGTTGTAAAAACAGTAGGCCTAAATCTTTTCAGTAAAGACATTATTTTCTTGCCCATTGGCATATAGCATATTGTCATTCTGTATTTCTTTAGGGCTTTTCACTCTTGAAATGGTTAACTCTGGGTCATTCTGAACTCTGGGTGAACAGAATCCTACCCCGGGTTTAATAAATCATCCTGGGTATTCATAAGATGATGCATCACACTGCACATTTCTAAACCCAGAGTTAAAGTCCTTATTTTCATATTTGCGGTATCAGCGTCACTGACTGGACAAAGGCAGCATGTGACCTGTTTACATAAAGGCTCTAGTATTGGATGTCCTCATATTACACATTGCTGACTGTAATATAAAGAATATAAATATACCGTTTTTTATAAAGGTAAAATTAAACGATTTCTTCTTCACCCCAATTGTCGCGTTTTCCATCGCCATTTGAATTTTTTCCTATATGCAGAAATGACTGTACACATCGCCTGGTGTTTCAGTGGCCAAAGCGCCTGAATATAGAGTGGTGCAGGTATGACATCACTTTAACTGTGCGTTTACACCGGACGTGAATAGTGCGTCAAATTCGCCGCCTGCCACATCTACTTGACCACTTTTTGTCCATTCGCGCGTCAAGAGCGAAATTGATGCATGTAAAAACATAAGTTTGAAGCGAAATTTACAGAGGCGAAAGTATCGAAACTAGAGATGCTCCGATCAGCATTTTTGGGGCCGATCACCGATTACCAATCACCAAAATAATGATCTGCCGATTGCCGATCACTGCCGATCACAGAATGGCAGAGGAATGGGAATCTTCTATCTATAATCTAGAGGCATTCAAAGTACCTTGCTGCCAACTTTAACGACATCATCCTTAAAATAGCTGCAGAAACACACCACAGCCCTGTTTCGGGCAGAAGTGCAGGCGAGTGACGAGGTGGCCGAGTGGTTAAGGCGATGGACTGCTAATCCATTGTGCTCTGCACGCGTGGGTTAGAATCCCATCCTTGTCGTTTGATGTGTTTCGATAGAGCCAAGTGCGCGTTGCGAAGGCGTTCAAAGTTCCTTGCTGCCAACTTTAACGACATCATCCTTAAAATAGCTGCAGAAACACACCACAGCCCTGCTTCGGGCAGACGTGCAGGCGAGTGATGAGGTGGCCGAGTGGTTAAGGCGATGGACTGCTAATCCATTGTGCTCTGCACGCGTGGGTTCGAATCCCATCCTCGTCGTTTAATGTCGTTACTGCTCAAGAGAGTCAAGTGCGATTGGCAAATCACTTTGCTGCCAACTGTAACTTCATCATACTAAAAATAGCTGTGGAAAAACACCACCGGCAGGTGAGTGCCTCAGTGGTTAAGGTGCTGGACTGCTAATCCATTGTGCTCTGCGCGCTTGGGTTCGAGTCCCAATCTTGGTGTTTAGTTTCACAGAGAGCCTAGTGAAAAGGTCAAGGGCAGGGGTACCGCTCATGGTGAGCTTCAGCTGAATTTCATTTTAATTATAGCTGCAGAAAAAGCTCATGTTCACCTTCTGAAAACATTGTTGAGGTCAGGATAAATACAAGAGGCCCTCTGGTGCACGGATATGGCCATTAGAAATGCAAAAACACATTCTAGGGGACGTCCGAATACTGGCTACATGAGCCTTCTTCAAGATCATGCTTTTGTCATCACGTAAAAGAAGCAAAAGCACAACTATTTTTTCCAACAAATCACAAAGTCTCCAAAGAGACTGACAAAAATTGCACAGGCTGACTATATTTCAAGTCATCCCAGCGGGGTATTGGGTAAAGTTTTCAACCAGCAAAAATCACGTCTCGGGTGAGCCTCATAGACTACGATATTGCCGCTGCGAAAGAATGCCGGTGAAGGTACCGATGTCTCCCATGCTTTTATCTGGACATGGAACGACAGGGTGGTATCAAGCTTTCAGCTGCCATGTAATCAGCATTTTGGCACTGACGGCTGCATGGTGTGTCTACCAAACAGGCGAGTGATATGCACAAAAAGGTTTATTCATTGTTCTCTCTTCACTCAAATAACAAAAAGTACACTGCTTTCGTAATTTTGGGGGGAGAGACGTATTGGTATTCCTGCTAGCAAAGGGGGTAGTTATGACGCTCAATCTCCAAGAACATGTTTGAGTTCGGGATCGATTCTACGAGCCCCCTATGAGGTTGGGTAGGATAATGAAGAGTGCAAGGACAATGCAAATATATATTCTGAGAGAGGTCAAATGCAAGCTATGCTGCCATTTTCTTGACCCATGTGTTCTCTCTAGGTTTTTTTCCAACAAAGCAGAAGCAGCACACAAAAGAAACATCTCCCTCTATCAACACAGTTGTGAGTCTCCTAACCCAGAGAACCCAATGCCAGCCGAAGGGTTACCTCTCTCATCAGCCCAACCTTTTACAACACATTATGGTGAACTTTATCACCGTCATGTTAATGAGAGCGGTTGAAAAGCACCAAAATACCACTTCCGACACCTGGAGATGTGTGACGAGGTGGCCGAGTGGTTAAGGCGATGGACTGCTAATCCATTGTGCTCTGCACGCGTGGGTTCGAATCCCATCCTCGTCGTTTGATGTCTTTAGTGTTTCGAGAGAGCCAAGTGCGCGTTGCGAAAGCGTTCAAAGTACCTTGCTGCCAACTTTAACGACATCATCCTTAGAATAGCTGCAGAAACACACCACAGCCCTGCTTCAAGCAGCAGTGCAGGCGATTGACGAGGTGGCCGAGTGGTTAAGGCGATGGACTGCTAATCCATTGTGCTCTGCACGCGTGGGTTCGAATCCCATCCTCGTCGTTTGATGTCTTTAGTGATTCGAGAGAGCCAAGTGCGCGTTGCGAAGGCGTTCAAAGTACCTTGCTGCCAACTTTAACGACATCATCCTTAAAATAGCTGCAGAAACACACCACAGCCCTGCTTCAAGCAGTAGTGTAGGCGAATGATGAGGTGGCCGAGTGGTTAAGGCGATGGACTGCTAATCCATTGTGCTCTGCACGCGTTGGTTCGAATCCCATCCTCGTCGTTTGATGTGTTTCGAGAGAGCCAAGTGCGCGTTGCGAAGGCGTTCAAAGCACCTTGCTGCCAATTTTAACGACATCATCCTTAAAATAGCTGCAGAAACACACCACAGCCCTGCTTCGGGCAGAAGTGCAGGCGAGTGACGAGGTGGCCGAGAGGTTAAGGCGATGGACTGCTAATCCATTGTGCTCTGCACGCGTGGGTTCGAATCCCATCCTCGTCGTTTGATGTCTTTAGTGTTTCGAGAGAGCCAAGTGCGCGTTGCGAAGGCGTTCAAAGTACCTTGCTGCCAACTTTAACGACATCATCCTTAAAATAGCTGCAGAAGCACACCACAGCCCTGCTTCAAGCAGAAGTGTAGGCGAATGATGAGGTGGCCGAGTGGTTAAGGCGATGGACTGCTAATCCATTGTGCTCTGCACGCGTGGGTTCGAATCCCATCCTCGTCGTTTGATGTCTTTAGTGTTTCGAGAGAGTCAAGTGCGATTGGCAAATCACTTTGCTGCCAACTGTAACTTCATCATACTAAAAATAGCTGTGGAAAAACACCATCGGCAGGTGAGTGGCTCAGTGGTTAAGGTGATGGACTGCCAATCCATTGTGCTCTGCGCGCCTTGATTCGAGTTCCAATCTTGGTGTTTAGTTTCACAGAGAGCCTAGTGAAAAGGTCAAGTCCTGCTAGCAAAGGGGGTAGTTATAACGCTCAATCTCCAAGAACATGTTTGAGTTCAGGATCGATTCTACGAGCCCCCTATGAGGTTGGGTAGGATAATGAAGAGTGCAAGGACAATGCAAATATATATTCTGAGAGAGGTCAAATGCAAGCTATTCTGCCATTTTCTTGACCCATGCGTTCTCTCTAGGTTTTTTTCCAACAAAGCAGAAGCAGCACACAAAAGAAACATCTCCCTCTATCAACACAGTTGTGCGTCTCCTAACCCATATAACCCAATGCCAGCCGAAGGGTTACCTCTCTCATCAGCCCAACCTTTTACAACACATTATGGTAAACTTTATCGCCGTCATGTTAATGAGAGCGGTTGAAAAGCACCAAAATACCACTTCGACACCTGGAGATGTGTGACGAGGTGGCCGAGAGGTTAAGGCGATGGACTGCTAATCCATTGTGCTCTGCACGCGTGGGCTCGAATCCCATCCTCGTCGTATGATGTCTTTAGTGTTTCGAGAGAGCCAAGTGCGCGTTGCGAAGGCGTTCAAAGTACCTTTGCTGCCAACTTTAACGACATCATCCTTAAAATAGCTGCAGAAACACACCACAGCCCTGCTTCAAGCAGAAGCGTAGGCGATTGATGAGGTGGCCGAGTGGTTAAGGCGATGGACTGCTAATCCATTGTGCTCTGCACGCGTGGGTTCGAATCCCATCCTCATCGCTTGATGTCTTTAGTGTTTCGAGAGAGCCAAGTGCGCGTTGCGAAGGCGTTCAAAGTACCTTGCTGCCAACTTTAACGACATCATCCTTAACCCTTTAACGTGCATTGTAACCGTGGCGGTTGACCTTTTTTCGCGGTCAAATTCCTGTCATTAAAACTCGCAAAACCCCATTTTTAGCTGTTTGTTCTTCTTCCTCTCACTGAATAGAATGTGTAATGACAATTATATCCACTGGGTGGCAATGTTGTACTAAAATATTTTGCTGCTGAGACGAGCTGAATCGGAACCGGAAGTGTATTGTCGTGACCTCTCCTCAAGCAATGGCTGCCAGTGACGCTAAAATTTAAGGTAAGGAATTTTTTGGTTGGATTTCATGTTCTAGACTTCCTAATGATTATATTTTTGTTGAATGGAAGAAACGTGATGATAAGATGTATCTCTCTGTTACCACAGAAAAGTTGCGTGTTCGTTCGGTTGAGTTGCCCAGTTAGGGTAAACAACTGGACGCTAGCTAAATTAGCACAGAAACGCGATCGTGACTTAGTATAATACATCCTGCTGGATCATACAGCCTATTTCTTTGCTAGACTATATGTATTTTACCCTTATTTATACAGCCTGTGGTTTTACCTTCAGATTCTAAATTTAATACTGCTTACTCTTTACATATTACGAAATGAACCATTAGTCTTACTCATTATTTCTGCAATAGCCATCATAGCTGAGGCTTATTGACTAACACTAGGTTATGCATTGAATAGCTACAACTACAGCTGTCTAGATGGGTATAAACATTACATTTTCTGTTCAATAATCTGACAAACATAAGATAATGAGACTAATTGAATTGATGGTTGGATATTTGTGGCTTTATTTAGCACAGTAAACTTACCTTATCAGTCACACTTCAACATTTTCTGTCTCTTGTTATGTCATTTCATGGTTGTGTGTTATCCGATTTGTCATACATAGAACACAGAGTATTTATTAGCATGTGCAATTTTTTCTTAACAAATTAAAATAAATCACAATGTGCCTGTATGTTGGGAGAACAGTTTATCAATATGACAATTGTGCATTTATTATGGATAGATGTAGCTACCTGATGCACTGATTATTCAAGACACAGTTTGTGACCCTACACTGTACAGTAATGTTTATTATGTTCCATCTCTTTCAGACATAATGGACTGCCGTACATTTTATGGACCCCCCAGATCTACCTCTAACACTATTGCACTGTTATGCATACACACACCCTTACTTGATATTATTACTACATTAATTTTTATATGAAAAAAAAGATTTACAAGTTGCATTTGAATATTTTGATCAATTGAGGCAATTGAGGATGAGAAGTTGTTTGAACAGAAAACAGTTCTTTGTTACGTATCACCTATCAAATCAAAAGATATGTGCTATATTTCTATTTTATTACATTGTCAATTTGTCTATACTATACCATACTTGTCAGATATTGCTACCAGAGATTATTTATTTATTTATAGTATACAAATTATTTAGCCTATTGTTGACAGCTGTCATAATTATTTATTTAGTTTTGTATTTACATTTGTTACATTTCTTGATTTATATTATGTTTACTGTTGCACTTTACAATGTTTTTATTGTATGTGTTATAATAAGAACATGTTTTATAAAATAAATTGATGATATTTTTAACATATTCAACTGTCTGTGATGTTTTTATATGAAATTAAATTCAACTTCAGATGCACACAAGAAAAAAATCCATGAATGCCTAATACTAGTTACTTCATGTCGAGAACTACCCTAACTGGGCAAGTCAACCGGCTGGTTGACGTGTGTATCTGCTTCCTGATTGGGTCATAAAAAAAAAAACACTGAAAAGTTGCTAAATGTGGACTAAGAACGCCATTTTATAAAAAAAAAATTTTTTGCATATTTATTTCTTAGTGTGACTGATAAAGGGTTAAAATAGCTGCAGAAAAACACCACAGCCCTGCTTTAAGCAGCAGTGCAGGCGATTGACGAGGTGGCCGAGTGGTTAAGGCGATGGACTGCTAATCCATTGTGCTCTGCACGCGTGGGTTCGAATCCCATCCTCGTCGTTTAATGTCGTTACTGCTCAAGAGAGTCAAGTGCGATTGGCAAATCACTTTGCTGCCAACTGTAACTTCATCATACTAAAAATAGCTGTGGAAAAACACCACCGGCAGGTGAGTGGCTCAGTGGTTAAGGTGATGGACTGCTAATCCATTGTGCTCTGCGCGCTTGGGTTCGAGTCCTAATCTTGGTGTTTAGTTTCACAGAGAGCCTAGTGAAAAGGTCAAGGGCAGGGGTACCGCTCATGGTGAGCTTCAGCAGAACTTCATTTTAATTATAGCTGCAGAAAAAGCTCATGTTCACTTATGAAAACATTGTTGAGGTCAGGATAAATACAAGAGGCCCTCTGGTGCATGGATATGACCATTAGAAATGCAAAAACACATTCTAGGGAACGTCCGAATACTGGCTACATGAGCCTTCTTCAAGATCATGCTTTTGTCATCACGTAAAAGAAGCAAAAGCACAACTATTTTTTCCAACAAATCACAAAATCTCCTAAGAGACTGACAAAAATTGCACAGGCTGACTATATTTCAAGTCATCCCAGCGGGGTATTGGGTAAAGTTTTCAACCAGCAAAGATCACGTCTCGGATGAGCCTCATAGACTACGATATTGCCGCTGCGAAAGAATGCCGGTGAAGGTACCGATGTCTCCCATGCTTTTATCTGGACATGGAACGACAGGGTGGTATCAAGCTTTCAGCTGCCATGTAATCAGCATTTTGGCACTGACGGCTGCATGGTGTGTCTACCAAACAGGCGAGTGATATGCACAAAAAGGTTTATTCATTGTTCTCTCTTCACTCAAATAACAAAAAGTACACTGCTTTCGTAATTTTGGGGGGAGAGACGTATTGGTATTCCTGCTAGCAAAGGGGGTAGTTATAACGCTCAATCTCCAAGAACATGTTTGAGTTCGGGATCGATTCTACGAGCCCCCTATGAGGTTGGGTAGGATAATGAAGAGTGCATGGACAATGCAAATATATATTCTGAGAGAGGTCAAATGCAAGCTATGCTGCCATTTTCTTGACCCATGCGTTCTCTCTAGGTTTTTTTCCAACAAAGCAGAAGCAGCACACAAAAGAAACATCTCCCTCTATCAACACAGTTGTGAGTCTCCTAACCCAGAGAACCCAATGCCAGCCGAAGGGTTACCTCTCTCATCAGCCCAACCTTTTACAACACATTATGGTGAACTTTATCGCCGTCATGTTAATGAGAGCGGTTGAAAAGCACCAAAATACTGCTTCCGACACCTGGAGATGTGTGACGAGGTGGCCGAGTGGTTAAGGCGATGGACTGCTAATCCATTGTGCTCTGCACGCATGGGTTCGAATCCCATCCTCGTCGTTTGATGTCTTTAGTGTTTCGAGAGAGCCAAGTGCGCATTGTGAAGGCGTTCAAAGTACCTTGCTGCCAACTTTAACGACATCATCCTTAAAATAGCTGCAGAAACACACCACAGCCCTGCTTTAAGCAGCAGTGCAGGCGTTTGACGAGGTGGCCGAGTGGTTAAGGCGATGGACTGCTAATCCATTGTGCTCTGCACGCGTGGGTTCGAATCCCATCCTCGTCGTTTAATGTCGTTACTGCTCAAGAGAGTCAAGTGCGATTGGCAAATCACTTTGCTGCCAACTGTAACTTCATCATACTAAAAATAGCTGTGGAAAAACACCACCGGCAGGTGAGTGGCTCAGTGGTTAAGGTGATGGACTGCTAATCCATTGTGCTCTGCGCGCTTGGGTTCGAGTCCTAATCTTGGTGTTTAGTTTCACAGAGAGCCTAGTGAAAAGGTTTTTCTTGACCCATGCATTCTCTCTAGGTTTTTTTCCAACAAAGCAGAAGCAGCACACAAAAGAAACATCTCCCTCTATCAACACAGTTGTGAGTCTCCTAACCCAGAGAACCCAATGCCAGCCGAAGGGTTACCTCTCTCATCAGCCCAACCTTTTACAACACATTATGGTGAACTTTATCGCCGTCATGTTAATGAGAGCGGTTGAAAAGCACCAAAATACTGCTTCCGACACCTGGAGATGTGTGACGAGGTGGCCGAGTGGTTAAGGCGATGGACTGCTAATCCATTGTGCTCTGCACGCGTGGGTTCGAATCCCATCCTCATCGTTACTGCTCAAGAGAGTCAAGTGCGATTGGCAAATCACTTTGCTGCCAACTGTAACTTCATCATACTAAAAATAGCTGTGGAAAAACACCACCGGCAGGTGAGTGGCTCAGTGGTTAAGGTGATGGACTGCTAATCCATTGTGCTCTGCGCGCTTGGGTTCGAGTCCTAATCTTGGTGTTTAGTTTCACAGAGAGCCTAGTGAAAAGGTCAAGGGCAGGGGTACCGCTCATGGTGAGCTTCAGCAGAACTTCATTTTAATTATAGCTGCAGAAAAAGCTCATGTTCACTTCTGAAAACATTGTTGAGGTCAGGATAAATACAAGAGGCCCTCTGGTGCATGGATATGACCATTAGAAATGCAAAATCACATTCTAGGGAACGTCCGAATACTGGCTACATGAGCCCTCTTCAAGATCATGCTTTTGTCATCACGTAAAAGAAGCAAAAGCACAACTATTTTTTCCAACAAATCACAAAGTCTCCTAAGAGACTGACAAAAATTGCACAGGCTGACTATATTTCAAGTCATCCCAGCGGGGTATTGGGTAAAGTTTTCAACCAGCAAAGATCACGTCTCGGATGAGCCTCATAGACTACGATATTGCCGCTGCGAAAGAATGCCGGTGAAGGTACCGATGTCTCCCATGCTTTTATCTGGACATGGAACGACAGGGTGGTATCAAGCTTTCAGCTGCCATGTAATCAGCATTTTGGCACTGACGGCTGCATGGTGTGTCTACCAAACAGGCGAGTGATATGCACAAAAAGGTTTATTCATTGTTCTCTCTTCACTCAAATAACAAAAAGTGCACTGCTTTCGTAATTTTGGGGGGAGAGACGTATTGGTATTCCTGCTAGCAAAGGGGGGTAGTTATAACGCTCAATCTCCAAGAACATGTTTGAGTTCGGGATCGATTCTACGAGCCCCATATGAGGTTGGGTAGGATAATGAAGAGTGCAAGGACAATGCAAATATATATTCTGAGAGAGGTCAAATGCAAGCTATGCTGCCATTTTCTTGACCCATGCGTTCTCTCTAGGTTTTTTTCCAACAAAGCAGAAGCAGCACACAAAAGAAACATCTCCCTCTATCAACACAGTTGTGAGTCTCCTAACCCATATAACCCAATGCCAGCCGAAGGGTTACCTCTCTCATCAGCCCAACCTTTTACAACACATTATGGTGAACTTTATCGCCGTCATGTTAATGAGAGCGGTTGAAAAGCACCAAAATACCGCTTCCGACACCTGGAGATGTGTGACGAGGTGGCCGAGTGGTTAAGGCGATGGACTGCTAATCCATTGTGCTCTGCACGCGTGGGTTCGAATCCCATCCTCGTCGTTTGATGTCTTTAGTGATTCGAGAGAGCCAAGTGCGCGTTGCGAAGGCGTTCAAAGTACCTTGCTGCCAACTTTAACGACATCATCCTTAAAATAGCTGCAGAAACACACCACAGCCCTGCTTCAAGCAGAAGTGTAGGCGAATAATGAGGTGGCCGAGTGGTTAAGGCGATGGACTGCTAATCCATTGTGCTCTGCACGCGTGGGTTCGAATCCCATCCTCGTCGTTTGATGTCGTTACTGCTCAAGAGAGTCAAGTGCGATTGGCAAATCACTTTGCTGCCAACTGTAACTTCATCATACTAAAAATAGCTGTGGAAAAACACCACCGGCAGGTGAGTGGCTCAGTGGTTAAGGTGATGGACTGCTAATCCATTGTGCTCTGCGCGCTTGGGTTCGAGTCCTAATCTTGGTGTTTAGTTTCACAGAGAGCCTAGTGAAAAGGTTTTTCTTGACCCCATGCATTCTCTCTAGGTTTTTTTCCAACAAAGCAGAAGCAGCACACAAAAGAAACATCTCCCTCTATCAACACAGTTGTGAGTCTCCTAACCCAGAGAACCCAATGCCAGCCGAAGGGTTACCTCTCTCATCAGCCCAACCTTTTACAACACATTATGGTGAACTTTATCGCCGTCATGTTAATGAGAGCGGTTGAAAAGCACCAAAATACTGCTTCCGACACCTGGAGATGTGTGACGAGGTGGCCGAGTGGTTAAGGCGATGGACTGCTAATCCATTGTGCTCTGCACGCGTGGGTTCGAATCCCATCCTCGTCGTTACTGCTCAAGAGAGTCAAGTGCGATTGGCAAATCACTTTGCTGCCAACTGTAACTTCATCATACTAAAAATAGCTGTGGAAAAACACCACCGGCAGGTGAGTGGCTCAGTGGTTAAGGTGATGGACTGCTAATCCATTGTGCTCTGCGCGCTTGGGTTCGAGTCCTAATCTTGGTGTTTAGTTTCACAGAGAGCCTAGTGAAAAGGTCAAGGGCAGGGGTACCGCTCATGGTGAGCTTCAGCAGAACTTCATTTTAATTATAGCTGCAGAAAAAGCTCATGTTCACTTCTGAAAACATTGTTGAGGTCAGGATAAATACAAGAGGCCCTCTGGTGCATGGATATGACCATTAGAAATGCAAAATCACATTCTAGGGAACGTCCGAATACTGGCTACATGAGCCCTCTTCAAGATCATAGCTTTTGTCATCACGTAAAAGAAGCAAAAGCACAACTATTTTTTCCAACAAATCACAAAGTCTCCTAAGAGACTGACAAAAATTGCACAGGCTGACTATATTTCAAGTCATCCCAGCGGGGTATTGGGTAAAGTTTTCAACCAGCAAAGATCACGTCTCGGATGAGCCTCATAGACTACGATATTGCCGCTGCGAAAGAATGCCGGTGAAGGTACCGATGTCTCCCATGCTTTTATCTGGACATGGAACGACAGGGTGGTATCAAGCTTTCAGCTGCCATGTAATCAGCATTTTGGCACTGACGGCTGCATGGTGTGTCTACCAAACAGGCGAGTGATATGCACAAAAAGGTTTATTCATTGTTCTCTCTTCACTCAAATAACAAAAAGTGCACTGCTTTCGTAATTTTGGGGGGAGAGACGTATTGGTATTCCTGCTAGCAAAGGGGGTAGTTATAACGCTCAATCTCCAAGAACATGTTTGAGTTCGGGATCGATTCTACGAGCCCCATATGAGGTTGGGTAGGATAATGAAGAGTGCAAGGACAATGCAAATATATATTCTGAGAGAGGTCAAATGCAAGCTATGCTGCCATTTTCTTGACCCATGCGTTCTCTCTAGGTTTTTTTTCCAACAAAGCAGAAGCAGCACACAAAAGAAACATCTCCCTCTATCAACACAGTTGTGAGTCTCCTAACCCATATAACCCAATGCCAGCCGAAGGGTTACCTCTCTCATCAGCCCAACCTTTTACAACACATTATGGTGAACTTTATCGCCGTCATGTTAATGAGAGCGGTTGAAAAGCACCAAAATACCGCTTCCGACACCTGGAGATGTGTGACGAGGTGGCCGAGTGGTTAAGGCGATGGACTGCTAATCCATTGTGCTCTGCACGCGTGGGTTCGAATCCCATCCTCGTCGTTTGATGTCTTTAGTGATTCGAGAGAGCCAAGTGCGCGTTGCGAAGGCGTTCAAAGTACCTTGCTGCCAACTTTAACGACATCATCCTTAAAATAGCTGCAGAAACACACCACAGCCCTGCTTCAAGCAGAAGTGTAGGCGAATAATGAGGTGGCCGAGTGGTTAAGGCGATGGACTGCTAATCCATTGTGCTCTGCACGCGTGGGTTCGAATCCCATCCTCGTCGTTTGATGTCTTTAGTGATTCGAGAGAGCCAAGTGCGCGTTGCGAAGGCGTTCAAAGTACCTTGCTGCCAACTTTAACGACATCATCCTTAAAATAGCTGCAGAAACACACCACAGCCCTGCTTTAAGCAGCAGTGCAGGCGGTTGACGAGGTGGCCGAGTGGTTAAGGCGATGGACTGCTAATCCATTGTGCTCTGCACGCGTGGGTTCGAATCCCATCCTCGTCGTTTGATGTCTTTAGTGTTTCAAGAGAGCCAAGTGCGCGTTGCGATGGCGTTCAAAGTACCTTGCTGCCAACTTTAACGACATCATCCTTAAAATAGCTGCAGAAACACACCACAGCCCTGCTTTAAGCAGCAGTGCAGGCGATTGACGAGGTGGCCGAGTGGTTAAGGCGATGGACTGCTAATCCATTGTGCTCTGCACGCGTGGGTTCGAATCCCATCCTCGTCGTTTGATGTCTTTAGTGTTTCGAGAGAGCCAAGTGCGCGTTGCGAAGGCGTTCAAAGTACCTTGCTGCCAACTTTAACGACATCGTCCTTAAAATAGCTGCAGAAACACACCACAGCCCTGCTTCGGGCAGACGTGCAGGCGAGTGACGAGGTGGCCGAGTGGTTAAGGCGATGGACTGCTAATCCATTGTGCTCTGCACGCGTGGGTTCGAATCCCATCCTCGTCGTTTAATGTCGTTACTGCTCAAGAGAGTCAAGTGCGATTGGCAAATCACTTTGCTGCCAACTGTAACTTCATCATACTAAAAATAGCTGTGGAAAAACACCACCGGCAGGTGAGTGGCTCAGTGGTTAAGGTGATGGACTGCTAATCCATTGTGCTCTGCGCGCTTGGGTTCGAGTTCTAATCTTGGTGTTTAGTTTCACAGAGAGCCTAGTGAAAAGGTCAAGGGCAGGGGTACCGCTCATGGTGAGCTTCAGCAGAACTTCATTTTAATTATAGCTGCAGAAAAAGCTCATGTTCACTTCTGAAAACATTGTTGAGGTCAGGATAAATACAAGAGGCCCTCTGGTGCATGGATATGACCATTAGAAATGCAAAAACACATTCTAGGGAACGTCCGAATACTGGCTACATGAGCCTTCTTCAAGATCATGCTTTTGTCATCACGTAAAAGAAGCAAAAGCACAACTATTTTTTCCAACAAATCACAAAGTCTCCTAAGAGACTGACAAAAATTGCACAGGCTGACTATATTTCAAGTCATCCCAGCGGGGTATTGGGTAAAGTTTTCAACCAGCAAAGATCACGTCTCGGATGAGCCTCATAGACTACGATATTGCCGCTGCGAAAGAATGCCGGTGAAGGTACCGATGTCTCCCATGCTTTTATCTGGACATGGAACGACAGGGTGGTATCAAGCTTTCAGCTGCCATGTAATCAGCATTTTGGCACTGACGGCTGCATGGTGTGTCTACCAAACAGGCGAGTGATATGCACAAAAAGGTTTATTCATTGTTCTCTCTTCACTCAAATAACAAAAAGTGCACTGCTTTCGTAATTTTGGGGGGAGAGACGTATTGGTATTCCTGCTAGCAAAGGGGGTAGTTATAACGCTCAATCTCCAAGAACATGTTTAAGTTCGGGATCGATTCTACGAGCCCCCTATGAGGTTGGGTAGGATAATGAAGAGTGCAAGGACAATGCAAATATATATTCTGAGAGAGGTCAAATGCAAGCTATGCTGCCATTTTCTTGACCCATGCGTTCTCTCTAGGTTTTTTTCCAACAAAGCAGAAGCAGCACACAAAAGAAACATCTCCCTCTATCAACACAGTTGTGAGTCTCCTAACCCATATAACCCAATGCCAGCCGAAGGGTTACCTCTCTCATCAGCCCAACCTTTTACAACACATTATGGTGAACTTTATCGCCGTCATGTTAATGAGAGCGGTTGAAAAGCACCAAAATACCACTTCCGACACCTGGAGATGTGTGACGAGGTGGCCGAGTGGTTAAGGCGATGGACTGCTAATCCATTGTGCTCTGCACGCGTGGGTTCGAATCCCATCCTCGTCGTTTGATGTCTTTAGTGATTCGAGAGAGCCAAGTGCGCGTTGCGAAGGCGTTCAAAGTACCTTGCTGCCAACTTTAACGACATCATCCTTAAAATAGCTGTAGAAACACACCACAGCCCTGCTTCGGGCAGACGTGCAGGCGAGTGACGAGGTGGCCGAGTGGTTAAGGCGATGGACTGCTAATCCATTGTGCTCTGCGCGCTTGGGTTCGAGTCCTAATCTTGGTGTTTAGTTTCACAGAGAGCCTAGTGAAAAGGTCAAGGGCAGGGGTACCGCTCATGGTGAGCTTCAGCAGAACTTCATTTTAATTATAGCTGCAGAAAAAGCTCATGTTCACTTCTGAAAACATTGTTGAGGTCAGGATAAATACAAGAGGCCCTCTGGTGCATGGATATGACCATTAGAAATGCAAAATCACATTCTAGGGAACGTCCGAATACTGGCTACATGAGCCCTCTTCAAGATCATGCTTTTGTCATCACGTAAAAGAAGCAAAAGCACAACTATTTTTTCCAACAAATCACAAAGTCTCCTAAGAGACTGACAAAAATTGCACAGGCTGACTATATTTCAAGTCATCCCAGCGGGGTATTGGGTAAAGTTTTCAACCAGCAAAGATCACGTCTCGGATGAGCCTCATAGACTACGATATTGCCGCTGCGAAAGAATGCCGGTGAAGGTACCGATGTCTCCCATGCTTTTATCTGGACATGGAACGACAGGGTGGTATCAAGCTTTCAGCTGCCATGTAATCAGCATTTTGGCACTGACGGCTGCATGGTGTGTCTACCAAACAGGCGAGTGATATGCACAAAAAGGTTTATTCATTGTTCTCTCTTCACTCAAATAACAAAAAGTGCACTGCTTTCGTAATTTTGGGGGGAGAGACGTATTGGTATTCCTGCTAGCAAAGGGGGTAGTTATAACGCTCAATCTCCAAGAACATGTTTGAGTTCGGGATCGATTCTACGAGCCCCATATGAGGTTGGGTAGGATAATGAAGAGTGCAAGGACAATGCAAATATATATTCTGAGAGAGGTCAAATGCAAGCTATGCTGCCATTTTCTTGACCCATGCGTTCTCTCTAGGTTTTTTTCCAACAAAGCAGAAGCAGCACACAAAAGAAACATCTCCCTCTATCAACACAGTTGTGAGTCTCCTAACCCATATAACCCAATGCCAGCCGAAGGGTTACCTCTCTCATCAGCCCAACCTTTTACAACACATTATGGTGAACTTTATCGCCGTCATGTTAATGAGAGCGGTTGAAAAGCACCAAAATACCGCTTCCGACACCTGGAGATGTGTGACGAGGTGGCCGAGTGGTTAAGGCGATGGACTGCTAATCCATTGTGCTCTGCACGCGTGGGTTCGAATCCCATCCTCGTCGTTTGATGTCTTTAGTGATTCGAGAGAGCCAAGTGCGCGTTGCGAAGGCGTTCAAAGTACCTTGCTGCCAACTTTAACGACATCATCCTTAAAATAGCTGCAGAAACACACCACAGCCCTGCTTCAAGCAGAAGTGTAGGCGAATAATGAGGTGGCCGAGTGGTTAAGGCGATGGACTGCTAATCCATTGTGCTCTGCACGCGTGGGTTCGAATCCCATCCTCGTCGTTTGATGTCTTTAGTGATTCGAGAGAGCCAAGTGCGCGTTGCGAAGGCGTTCAAAGTACCTTGCTGCCAACTTTAACGACATCATCCTTAAAATAGCTGCAGAAACACACCACAGCCCTGCTTTAAGCAGCAGTGCAGGCGGTTGACGAGGTGGCCGAGTGGTTAAGGCGATGGACTGCTAATCCATTGTGCTCTGCACGCGTGGGTTCGAATCCCATCCTCGTCGTTTGATGTCTTTAGTGTTTCAAGAGAGCCAAGTGCGCGTTGCGATGGCGTTCAAAGTACCTTGCTGCCAACTTTAACGACATCATCCTTAAAATAGCTGCAGAAACACACCACAGCCCTGCTTTAAGCAGCAGTGCAGGCGATTGACGAGGTGGCCGAGTGGTTAAGGCGATGGACTGCTAATCCATTGTGCTCTGCACGCGTGGGTTCGAATCCCATCCTCGTCGTTTGATGTCTTTAGTGTTTCGAGAGAGCCAAGTGCGCGTTGCGAAGGCGTTCAAAGTACCTTGCTGCCAACTTTAACGACATCGTCCTTAAAATAGCTGCAGAAACACACCACAGCCCTGCTTCGGGCAGACGTGCAGGCGAGTGACGAGGTGGCCGAGTGGTTAAGGCGATGGACTGCTAATCCATTGTGCTCTGCACGCGTGGGTTCGAATCCCATCCTCGTCGTTTAATGTCGTTACTGCTCAAGAGAGTCAAGTGCGATTGGCAAATCACTTTGCTGCCAACTGTAACTTCATCATACTAAAAATAGCTGTGGAAAAACACCACCGGCAGGTGAGTGGCTCAGTGGTTAAGGTGATGGACTGCTAACCCATTGTGCTCTGCGCGCTTGGGTTCGAGTCCTAATCTTGGTGTTTAGTTTCACAGAGAGCCTAGTGAAAAGGTCAAGGGCAGGGGTACCGCTCATGGTGAGCTTCAGCAGAACTTCATTTTAATTATAGCTGCAGAAAAAGCTCATGTTCACTTCTGAAAACATTGTTGAGGTCAGGATAAATACAAGAGGCCCTCTGGTGCATGGATATGACCATTAGAAATGCAAAAACACATTCTAGGGAACGTCCGAATACTGGCTACATGAGCCTTCTTCAAGATCATGCTTTTGTCATCACGTAAAAGAAGCAAAAGCACAACTATTTTTTCCAACAAATCACAAAGTCTCCTAAGAGACTGACAAAAATTGCACAGGCTGACTATATTTCAAGTCATCCCAGCGGGGTATTGGGTAAAGTTTTCAACCAGCAAAGATCACGTCTCGGATGAGCCTCATAGACTACGATATTGCCGCTGCGAAAGAATGCCGGTGAAGGTACCGATGTCTCCCATGCTTTTATCTGGACATGGAACGACAGGGTGGTATCAAGCTTTCAGCTGCCATGTAATCAGCATTTTGGCACTGACGGCTGCATGGTGTGTCTACCAAACAGGCGAGTGATATGCACAAAAAGGTTTATTCATTGTTCTCTCTTCACTCAAATAACAAAAAGTGCACTGCTTTCGTAATTTTGGGGGGAGAGACGTATTGGTATTCCTGCTAGCAAAGGGGGTAGTTATAACGCTCAATCTCCAAGAACATGTTTAAGTTCGGGATCGATTCTACGAGCCCCCTATGAGGTTGGGTAGGATAATGAAGAGTGCAAGGACAATGCAAATATATATTCTGAGAGAGGTCAAATGCAAGCTATGCTGCCATTTTCTTGACCCATGCGTTCTCTCTAGGTTTTTTTCCAACAAAGCAGAAGCAGCACACAAAAGAAACATCTCCCTCTATCAACACAGTTGTGAGTCTCCTAACCCATATAACCCAATGCCAGCCGAAGGGTTACCTCTCTCATCAGCCCAACCTTTTACAACACATTATGGTGAACTTTATCGCCGTCATGTTAATGAGAGCGGTTGAAAAGCACCAAAATACCACTTCCGACACCTGGAGATGTGTGACGAGGTGGCCGAGTGGTTAAGGCGATGGACTGCTAATCCATTGTGCTCTGCACGCGTGGGTTCGAATCCCATCCTCGTCGTTTGATGTCTTTAGTGATTCGAGAGAGCCAAGTGCGCGTTGCGAAGGCGTTCAAAGTACCTTGCTGCCAACTTTAACGACATCATCCTTAAAATAGCTGTAGAAACACACCACAGCCCTGCTTCGGGCAGACGTGCAGGCGAGTGACGAGGTGGCCGAGTGGTTAAGGCGATGGACTGCTAATCCATTGTGCTCTGCACGCGTGGGTTGGAATCCCGTCCTCGTCGTTTAATGTCGTTACTGCTCAAGAGAGTCAAGTGCGATAGGCAAATCACTTTGCTGCCAACTGTAACTTCATCATACTAAAAATAGCTGTGGAAAAACACCACCGGCAGGTGAGTGGCTCAGTGGTTAAGGCGATGGACTGCTAATCCATTGTGCTCTGCACGCGTGGGTTCGAATCCCATCCTCGTCGTTTGATGTCTTTAGTGTTTCGAGAGAGCCAAGTGCGCGTTGCGAAGGCGTTCAAAGTACCTTGCTGCCAACTTTAACGACATCGTCCTTAAAATAGCTGCAGAAACACACCACAGCCCTGCTTCGGGCAGACGTGCAGGCGAGTGACGAGGTGGCCGAGTGGTTAAGGCGATGGACTGCTAATCCATTGTGCTCTGCACGCGTGGGTTCGAATCCCATCCTCGTCGTTTAATGTCGTTACTGCTCAAGAGAGTCAAGTGCGATTGGCAAATCACTTTGCTGCCAACTGTAACTTCATCATACTAAAAATAGCTGTGGAAAAACACCACCGGCAGGTGAGTGGCTCAGTGGTTAAGGTGATGGACTGCTAACCCATTGTGCTCTGCGCGCTTGGGTTCGAGTCCTAATCTTGGTGTTTAGTTTCACAGAGAGCCTAGTGAAAAGGTCAAGGGCAGGGGTACCGCTCATGGTGAGCTTCAGCAGAACTTCATTTTAATTATAGCTGCAGAAAAAGCTCATGTTCACTTCTGAAAACATTGTTGAGGTCAGGATAAATACAAGAGGCCCTCTGGTGCATGGATATGACCATTAGAAATGCAAAAACACATTCTAGGGAACGTCCGAATACTGGCTACATGAGCCTTCTTCAAGATCATGCTTTTGTCATCACGTAAAAGAAGCAAAAGCACAACTATTTTTTCCAACAAATCACAAAGTCTCCTAAGAGACTGACAAAAATTGCACAGGCTGACTATATTTCAAGTCATCCCAGCGGGGTATTGGGTAAAGTTTTCAACCAGCAAAGATCACGTCTCGGATGAGCCTCATAGACTACGATATGGCCGCTGCGAAAGAATGCCGGTGAAGGTACCGATGTCTCCCATGCTTTTATCTGGACATGGAACGACAGGGTGGTATCAAGCTTTCAGCTGCCATGTAATCAGCATTTTGGCACTGACGGCTGCATGGTGTGTCTACCAAACAGGCGAGTGATATGCACAAAAAGGTTTATTCATTGTTCTCTCTTCACTCAAATAACAAAAAGTGCACTGCTTTCGTAATTTTGGGGGGAGAGACGTATTGGTATTCCTGCTAGCAAAGGGGGTAGTTATAACGCTCAATCTCCAAGAACATGTTTAAGTTCGGGATCGATTCTACGAGCCCCCTATGAGGTTGGGTAGGATAATGAAGAGTGCAAGGACAATGCAAATATATATTCTGAGAGAGGTCAAATGCAAGCTATGCTGCCATTTTCTTGACCCATGCGTTCTCTCTAGGTTTTTTTCCAACAAAGCAGAAGCAGCACACAAAAGAAACATCTCCCTCTATCAACACAGTTGTGAGTCTCCTAACCCATATAACCCAATGCCAGCCGAAGGGTTACCTCTCTCATCAGCCCAACCTTTTACAACACATTATGGTGAACTTTATCGCCGTCATGTTAATGAGAGCGGTTGAAAAGCACCAAAATACCACTTCCGACACCTGGAGATGTGTGACGAGGTGGCCGAGTGGTTAAGGCGATGGACTGCTAATCCATTGTGCTCTGCACGCGTGGGTTCGAATCCCATCCTCGTCGTTTGATGTCTTTAGTGATTCGAGAGAGCCAAGTGCGCGTTGCGAAGGCGTTCAAAGTACCTTGCTGCCAACTTTAACGACATCATCCTTAAAATAGCTGTAGAAACACACCACAGCCCTGCTTCGGGCAGACGTGCAGGCGAGTGACGAGGTGGCCGAGTGGTTAAGGCGATGGACTGCTAATCCATTGTGCTCTGCACGCGTGGGTTGGAATCCCGTCCTCGTCGTTTAATGTCGTTACTGCTCAAGAGAGTCAAGTGCGATAGGCAAATCACTTTGCTGCCAACTGTAACTTCATCATACTAAAAATAGCTGTGGAAAAACACCACCGGCAGGTGAGTGGCTCAGTGGTTAAGGTGATGGACTGCTAATCCATTGTGCTCTGCGCGCTTGGGTTCGAGTCCTAATCTTGGTGTTTAGTTTCACAGAGAGCCTAGTAAAAAGGTCAAGGGCAGGGGTACCGCTCATGGTGAGCTTCAGCAGAACTTCATTTTAATTATAGCTGCAGAAAAAGCTCATGTTCACTTCTGAAAACATTGTTGAGGTCAGGATAAATACAAGAGGCCCTCTGGTGCATGGATATGACCATTAGAAATGCAAAAACACATTCTAGGGAACGTCCGAATACAGGCTACATGAGCCTTCTTCAAGATCATGCTTTTGTCATCACGTAAAAGAAGCAAAAGCACAACTATTTTTTCCAACAAATCACAAAGTCTCCTAAGAGACTGACAAAAATTGCACAGGCTGACTATATTTCAAGTCATCCCAGCGGGGTATTGGGTAAAGTTTTCAACCAGCAAAGATCACGTCTCGGATGAGCCTCATAGACTACGATATTGCCGCTGCGAAAGAATGCCGGTGAAGGTACCGATGTCTCCCATGCTTTTATCTGGACATGGAACGACAGGGTGGTATCAAGCTTTCAGCTGCCATGTAATCAGCATTTTGGCACTGACGGCTGCATGGTGTGTCTACCAAACAGGCGAGTGATATGCACAAAAAGGTTTATTCATTGTTCTCTCTTCACTCAAATAACAAAAAGTACACTGCTTTCGTAATTTTGGGGGGAGAGACGTATTGGTATTCCTGCTAGCAAAGGGGGTAGTTATAACGCTCAATCTCCAAGACCATGTTTGAGTTCGGGATCGATTCTACGAGCCCCCTATGAGGTTGGGTAGGATAATGAAGAGTGCAAGGACAATAAAAATATATATTCTGAGAGAGGTCAAATGCAAGCTATGCTGCCATTTTCTTGACCCATGCGTTCTCTCTAGGTTTTTTTCCAACAAAGCAGAAGCAGCACACAAAAGAAACATCTCCCTCTATCAACACAGTTGTGAGTCTCCTAACCCATATAAACCAATGCCAGCCGAAGGGTTACCTCTCTCATCAGCCCAACCTTTTACAACACATTATGGTGAACTTTATCGCCGTCATATTATTGAGAGCGGTTGAAAAGCACCAAAATACCACTTCCGACACCTGGAGATGTGTGACGAGGTGGCCGAGTGGTTAAGGCGATGGACTGCTAATCCATTGTGCTCTGCAGGCGTGGGTTCGAATCCCATCCTCGTCGTTTGATGTCTTTAGTGATTCGAGAGAGCCAAGTGCGCGTTGCGAAGGCGTTCAAAGTACCTTGCTGCCAACTTTAACGACATCATCCTTAAAATAGCTGCAGAAACACACCACAGCCCTGCTTCAAGCAGAAGTGTAGGCGAATGATGAGTTGACAGAGTGGTTAAGGCGATGGACTGCTAATCTATTGTGCTCTGCACGCGTGGGTTCAAATCCCATCATCATCGTTTGATGTCTTTAGTGTTTCGAGAGAGCCAAGTGCGCGTTGCGAATGCGTTCAAAGTACCTTGCTGCCAACTTTGACGACATCATCCTTAAAATAGCTGCAGAAACACACCACAGCCCTGCTTTAAGCAGCAGTGCAGGCGATTGACGAGGTGGCCGAGTGGTTAAGGCGATGGACTGCTAATCCATTGTGCTCTGCACGCGTGGGTTCGAATCCCATCCTCGTCGTTTGATGTCTTTAGTGTTTCGAGAGAGCCAAGTGCGCGTTGCGAAGGCGTTCAAAGTACCTTGCTGCCAACTTTAACGACATCATCCTTAAAATAGCTGCAGAAACACACCACAGCCCTGCTTCGGGCAGACGTGCAGGCGAGTGACGAGGTGGCCGAGTGGTTAAGGCGATGGACTGCTAATCCATTGTGCTCTGCACGCGTGGGTTCGAATCCCATGCTCGTCGTTTAATGTCGTTACTGCTCAAGAGAGTCAAGTGCGCGTTGCGAAGGCGTTCAAAGTACCTTGCTGCCAACTTTAACGACATCATCCTTAAAATAGCTGCAGAAACACACCACAGCCCTGCTTTAAGCAGCAGTGCAGGCGATTGACGAGGTGGCCGAGTGGTTAAGGCGATGGACTGCTAATCCATTGTGCTCTGCACACGTGGGTTCGAATCCCATCCTCGTCGTTTGATGTCCTTAGTGTTTCAAGAGAGCCAAGTGCGCGTTGCGATGGCGTTCAAAGTACCTTGCTGCCAACTTTAACGACGTCATCCTTAAAATAGCTGCAGAAACACACCACAGCCCTGCTTTAAGCAGCAGTGCAGGCGATTGACGAGGTGGCCGAGTGGTTAAGGCGATGGACTGCTAATCCATTGTGCTCTGCACGCGTGGGTTCGAATCCCATCCTCGTCGTTTGATGTCTTTAGTGTTTCGAGAGAGCCAAGTGCGCGTTGCGAAGGCGTTCAAAGTACCTTGCTGCCAACTTTAACGACATCATCCTTAAAATAGCTGCAGAAACACACCACAGCCCTGCTTCGGGCAGACGTGCAGGCGAGTGACGAGGTGGCCGAGTGGTTAAGGCGATGGACTGCTAATCCATTGTGCTCTGCACGCGTGGGTTCGAATCCCATCCTCGTCGTTTAATGTCGTTACTGCTCAAGAGAGTCAAGTGCGATTGGCAAATCACTTTGCTGCCAACTGTAACTTCATCATACTAAAAATAGCTGTGGAAAAACACCACCGGCAGGTGAGTGGCTCAGTGGTTAAGGTGATGGACTGCTAATCCATTGTGCTCTGCGTGCTTGGGTTCGAGTCCTAATCTTGGTGTTTAGTTTCACAGAGAGCCTAGTGAAAAGGTCAAGGGCCGGGGTACCGCTCATGGTGAGCTTCAGCAGAACTTCATTTTAATTATAGCTGCAGAAAAAGCTCATTTTCACTTCTGAAAACATTGTTGAGGTCAGGATAAATACAAGAGGCCCTCTGGTGCATGGATATGACCATTGGAAATGCAAAAACACATTTTAGGGAACGTCCGAATACTGGCTACATGAGCCTTCTTCAAGATCATGCTTTTGTCATCACGTAAAAGAAGCAAAAGCACAACTATTTTTTCCAACAAATCACAAAGTCTCCTAAGAGACTGACAAAAATTGCACAGGCTGACTATATTTCAAGTCATCCCAGCGGGATATTGGGTAAAGTTTTCAACCAGCAAGGTTCACGTCTCGGATGAGCCTCATAGACTACGATATTGCCGCTGCGAAAGAATGCCGGTGAAGGTACCGATGTCTCCCATGCTTTTATCTGGACATGGAACGACAGGGTGGTATCAAGCTTTCAGCTGCCATGTAATCAGCCTTTTGGCACTGACGGCTGCATGGTGTGTCTACCAAACAGGCGAGTGATATGCACAAAAAGGTTTATTCATTGTTCTCTCTTCACTCAAATAACAAAAAGTGCACTGCTTTCCTAATTTTGGGGGGAGAGACGTATTGGTATTCCTGCTAGCAAAGGGGGTAGTTATAACGCTCAATCTCCAAGAACATGTTTGAGTTCGGGATCGATTCTACGAGCCCCCTATGAGGTTGGGTAGGATAATGAAGAGTGCAAGGACAATGCAAATATATATTCTGAGAGAGGTCAAATGCAAGCTATGCTGCCATTTTCTTGACCCATGCGTTCTCTCTAGGTTTTTTTCCAACAAAGCAGAAGCAGCACACAAAAGAAACATCTCCCTCTATCAACACAGTTGTGAGTCTCCTAACCCAGAGAACCCAATGCCAGCCGAAGGGTTACCTCTCTCGTCAGCCCAACCTTTTACAACACATTATGGTGAACTTTATCGCCGTCATGTTAATGAGAGCGATTGAAAAGCACCAAAATACCACTTCCGACACCTGGAGATGTGTGACGAGGTGGCCGAGTGGTTAAGGCGATGGACTGCTAATCCATTGTGCTCTGCACGCGTGGGTTCGAATCCCATCCTCGTCGTTTGATGTCTTTAGTGATTCGAGAGAGCCAAGTGCGCGTTGCGAAGGCGTTCAAAGTACCTTGCTGCCAACTTTAACGACATCATCCTTAAAATAGCTGCAGAAACACACCACAGCCCTGCTTCAAGCAGAAGTGTAGGCGATTGATGAGGTGGCAGAGTGGTTAAGAGGATGGACTGCTAATCCATTGTGCTCTGCACGCGTGGGTTCGAATCCCATCCTCATCGTTTGATGTCTTTAGTGTTTCGAGAGAGCCAAGTGCGCGTTGCGAAGGCGTTCAAAGTACCTTGCTGCCAACTTTAACGACATCATCCTTAAAATAGCTGCAGAAACACACCACAGCCCTGCTTTAAGCTGCAGTGCAGGCGATTGACGAGGTGGCCGAGTGGTTAAGGCGATGGACTGCTAATCCATTGTGCTCTGCACGCGTGGGTTCGAATCCCATCCTCGTCGTTTGATGTCTTCAGTGTTTCGAGAGAGCCAAGTGCGCGTTGCGAAGGCGTTCAAAGTACCTTGCTGCCAACTTTAACGACATCATCCTTAAAATAGCTGCAGAAACACACCACAGCCCTGCTTCCGGCAGACGTGCAGGCGAGTGACGAGGTGGCCGAGTGGTTAAGGCGATGGACTGCTAATCCATTGTGCTCTGCACGCGTGGGTTCGAATCCCATCCTCGTCGTTTAATGTCGTTACTGCTCAAGAGAGTCAAGTGCGATTGGCAAATCACTTTGCTGCCAACTGTAACTTCATCATACTAAAAATAGCTGTGGAATAACACCACCGGCAGGTGAGTGGCTCAGTGGTTAAGGTGATGGACTGCTAATCCATTGTGCTCTGCGCGCTTGGGTTCGAGTCCTAATCTTGTTGTTTAGTTTCACAGAGAGCCTAGTGAAAAGGTCAAGGGCAGGGGTACCGCTCATGGTGAGCTTCAGCAGAACTTCATTTTAATTATAGCTGCAGAAAAAGCTCATGTTCACTTCTGAAAACATTGTTGAGGTCAGGATAAATACAAGAGGCCCTCTGGTGCATGGATATGACCATTAGAAATGCAAAAACACATTCTAGGGAACGTCCGAATACTGGCTACATGAGCCTTCTTCAAGATCATGCTTTTGTCATCACGTAAAAGAAGCAAAAGCACAACTATTTTTTCCAACAAATCACAAAGTCTCCTAAGAGACTGACAAAAATTGCACAGGCTGACTATATTTCAAGTCATCCCAGCGGGGTATTGGGTAAAGTTTTCAACCAGCAAAGATCACGTCTCGGATGAGCCTCATAGACTACGATATTGCCGCTGCGAAAGAATGCCGGTGAAGGTACCGATGTCTCCCATGCTTTTATCTGGACATGGAACGACAGGGTGGTATCAAGCTTTCAGCTGCCATGTAATCAGCCTTTTGGCACTGACGGCTGCATGGTGTGTCTACCAAACAGGCGAGTGATATGCACAAAAAGGTTTATTCATTGTTCTCTCTTCACTCAAATAACAAAAAGTACACTGCTTTCGTAATTTTGGGGGGAGAGACGTATTGGTATTCCTGCTAGCAAAGGGGGTAGTTATAACGCTCAATCTCCAAGAACATGTTTGAGTTCGGGATCGATTCTACGAGCCCCCTATGAGGTTGGGTAGGATAATGAAGAGTGCATGGACAATGCAAATATATATTCTGAGAGAGGTCAAATGCAAGCTATGCTGCCATTTTCTTGACCCATGCATTCTCTCTAGGTTTTTTTCCAACAAAGCAGAAGCAGCACACAAAAGAAACATCTCCCTCTATCAACACAGTTGTGAGTCTCCTAACCCAGAGAACCCAATGCCAGCCGAAGGGTTACCTCTCTCATCAGCCCAACCTTTTACAACACATTATGGTGAACTTTATCGCCGTCATGTTAATGAGAGCGGTTGAAAAGCACCAAAATACTGCTTCCGACACCTGGAGATGTGTGACGAGGTGGCCGAGTGGTTAAGGCGATGGACTGCTAATCCATTGTGCTCTGCACGCATGGGTTCGAATCCCATCCTCGTCGTTTGATGTCTTTAGTGTTTCGAGAGAGCCAAGTGCGCATTGTGAAGGCGTTCAAAGTACCTTGCTGCCAACTTTAACGACATCATCCTTAAAATAGCTGCAGAAACACACCACAGCCCTGCTTTAAGCAGCAGTGCAGGCGTTTGACGAGGTGGCCGAGTGGTTAAGGCGATGGACTGCTAATCCATTGTGCTCTGCACGCGTGGGTTCGAATCCCATCCTCGTCGTTTAATGTCGTTACTGCTCAAGAGAGTCAAGTGCGATTGGCAAATCACTTTGCTGCCAACTGTAACTTCATCATACTAAAAATAGCTGTGGAAAAACACCACCGGCAGGTGAGTGGCTCAGTGGTTAAGGTGATGGACTGCTAATCCATTGTGCTCTGCGCGCTTGGGTTCGAGTCCTAATCTTGGTGTTTAGTTTCACAGAGAGCCTAGTGAAAAGGTTTTTCTTGACCCATGCATTCTCTCTAGGTTTTTTTCCAACAAAGCAGAAGCAGCACACAAAAGAAACATCTCCCTCTATCAACACAGTTGTGAGTCTCCTAACCCAGAGAACCCAATGCCAGCCGAAGGGTTACCTCTCTCATCAGCCCAACCTTTTACAACACATTATGGTGAACTTTATCGCCGTCATGTTAATGAGAGCGGTTGAAAAGCACCAAAATACTGCTTCCGACACCTGGAGATGTGTGACGAGGTGGCCGAGTGGTTAAGGCGATGGACTGCTAATCCATTGTGCTCTGCACGCGTGGGTTCGAATCCCATCCTCGTCGTTACTGCTCAAGAGAGTCAAGTGCGATTGGCAAATCACTTTGCTGCCAACTGTAACTTCATCATACTAAAAATAGCTGTGGAAAAACACCACCGGCAGGTGAGTGGCTCAGTGGTTAAGGTGATGGACTGCTAATCCATTGTGCTCTGCGCGCTTGGGTTCGAGTCCTAATCTTGGTGTTTAGTTTCACAGAGAGCCTAGTGAAAAGGTCAAGGGCAGGGGTACCGCTCATGGTGAGCTTCAGCAGAACTTCATTTTAATTATAGCTGCAGAAAAAGCTCATGTTCACTTCTGAAAACATTGTTGAGGTCAGGATAAATACAAGAGGCCCTCTGGTGCATGGATATGACCATTAGAAATGCAAAATCACATTCTAGGGAACGTCCGAATACTGGCTACATGAGCCTTCTTCAAGATCATGCTTTTGTCATCACGTAAAAGAAGCAAAAGCACAACTATTTTTTCCAACAAATCACAAAGTCTCCTAAGAGACTGACAAAAATTGCACAGGCTGACTATATTTCAAGTCATCCCAGCGGGGTATTGGGTAAAGTTTTCAACCAGCAAAGATCACGTCTCGGATGAGCCTCATAGACTACGATATTGCCGCTGCGAAAGAATGCCGGTGAAGGTACCGATGTCTCCCATGCTTTTATCTGGACATGGAACGACAGGGTGGTATCAAGCTTTCAGCTGCCATGTAATCAGCATTTTGGCACTGACGGCTGCATGGTGTGTCTACCAAACAGGCGAGTGATATGCACAAAAAGGTTTATTCATTGTTCTCTCTTCACTCAAATAACAAAAAGTACACTGCTTTCGTAATTTTGGGGGGAGAGACGTATTGGTATTCCTGCTAGCAAAGGGGGTAGTTATAACGCTCAATCTCCAAGAACATGTTTGAGTTCGGGATCGATTCTACGAGCCCCCTATGAGGTTGGGTAGGATAATGAAGAGTGCATGGACAATGCAAATATATATTCTGAGAGAGGTCAAATGCAAGCTATGCTGCCATTTTCTTGACCCATGCATTCTCTCTAGGTTTTTTTCCAACAAAGCAGAAGCAGCACACAAAAGAAACATCTCCCTCTATCAACACAGTTGTGAGTCTCCTAACCCAGAGAACCCAATGCCAGCCGAAGGGTTACCTCTCTCATCAGCCCAACCTTTTACAACACATTATGGTGAACTTTATCGCCGTCATGTTAATGAGAGCGGTTGAAAAGCACCAAAATACTGCTTCCGACACCTGGAGATGTGTGACGAGGTGGCCGAGTGGTTAAGGCGATGGACTGCTAATCCATTGTGCTCTGCACGCATGGGTTCGAATCCCATCCTCGTCGTTTGATGTCTTTAGTGTTTCGAGAGAGCCAAGTGCGCATTGTGAAGGCGTTCAAAGTACCTTGCTGCCAACTTTAACGACATCATCCTTAAAATAGCTGCAGAAACACACCACAGCCCTGCTTTAAGCAGCAGTGCAGGCGTTTGACGAGGTGGCCGAGTGGTTAAGGCGATGGACTGCTAATCCATTGTGCTCTGCACGCGTGGGTTCGAATCCCATCCTCGTCGTTTAATGTCGTTACTGCTCAAGAGAGTCAAGTGCGATTGGCAAATCACTTTGCTGCCAACTGTAACTTCATCATACTAAAAATAGCTGTGGAAAAACACCACCGGCAGGTGAGTGGCTCAGTGGTTAAGGTGATGGACTGCTAATCCATTGTGCTCTGCGCGCTTGGGTTCGAGTCCTAATCTTGGTGTTTAGTTTCACAGAGAGCCTAGTGAAAAGGTTTTTCTTGACCCATGCATTCTCTCTAGGTTTTTTTCCAACAAAGCAGAAGCAGCACACAAAAGAAACATCTCCCTCTATCAACACAGTTGTGAGTCTCCTAACCCAGAGAACCCAATGCCAGCCGAAGGGTTACCTCTCTCATCAGCCCAACCTTTTACAACACATTATGGTGAACTTTATCGCCGTCATGTTAATGAGAGCGGTTGAAAAGCACCAAAATACTGCTTCCGACACCTGGAGATGTGTGACGAGGTGGCCGAGTGGTTAAGGCGATGGACTGCTAATCCATTGTGCTCTGCACGCGTGGGTTCGAATCCCATCCTCGTCGTTACTGCTCAAGAGAGTCAAGTGCGATTGGCAAATCACTTTGCTGCCAACTGTAACTTCATCATACTAAAAATAGCTGTGGAAAAACACCACCGGCAGGTGAGTGGCTCAGTGGTTAAGGTGATGGACTGCTAATCCATTGTGCTCTGCGCGCTTGGGTTCGAGTCCTAATCTTGGTGTTTAGTTTCACAGAGAGCCTAGTGAAAAGGTCAAGGGCAGGGTACCGCTCATGGTGAGCTTCAGCAGAACTTCATTTTAATTATAGCTGCAGAAAAAGCTCATGTTCACTTCTGAAAACATTGTTGAGGTCAGGATAAATACAAGAGGCCCTCTGGTGCATGGATATGACCATTAGAAATGCAAAATCACATTCTAGGGAACGTCCGAATACTGGCTACATGAGCCCTCTTCAAGATCATGCTTTTGTCATCACGTAAAAGAAGCAAAAGCACAACTATTTTTTCCAACAAATCACAAAGTCTCCTAAGAGACTGACAAAAATTGCACAGGCTGACTATATTTCAAGTCATCCCAGCGGGGTATTGGGTAAAGTTTTCAACCAGCAAAGATCACGTCTCGGATGAGCCTCATAGACTACGATATTGCCGCTGCGAAAGAATGCCGGTGAAGGTACCGATGTCTCCCATGCTTTTATCTGGACATGGAACGACAGGGTGGTATCAAGCTTTCAGCTGCCATGTAATCAGCATTTTGGCACTGACGGCTGCATGGTGTGTCTACCAAACAGGCGAGTGATATGCACAAAAAGGTTTATTCATTGTTCTCTCTTCACTCAAATAACAAAAAGTGCACTGCTTTCGTAATTTTGGGGGGAGAGACGTATTGGTATTCCTGCTAGCAAAGGGGGTAGTTATAACGCTCAATCTCCAAGAACATGTTTGAGTTCGGGATCGATTCTACGAGCCCCATATGAGGTTGGGTAGGATAATGAAGAGTGCAAGGGACAATGCAAATATATATTCTGAGAGAGGGTCAAATGCAAGCTATGCTGCCATTTTCTTGACCCATGCGTTCTCTCTAGGTTTTTTTCCAACAAAGCAGAAGCAGCACACAAAAGAAACATCTCCCTCTATCAACACAGTTGTGAGTCTCCTAACCCATATAACCCAATGCCAGCCGAAGGGTTACCTCTCTCATCAGCCCAACCTTTTACAACACATTATGGTGAACTTTATCGCCGTCATGTTAATGAGAGCGGTTGAAAAGCACCAAAATACCGCTTCCGACACCTGGAGATGTGTGACGAGGTGGCCGAGTGGTTAAGGCGATGGACTGCTAATCCATTGTGCTCTGCACGCGTGGGTTCGAATCCCATCCTCGTCGTTTGATGTCTTTAGTGATTCGAGAGAGCCAAGTGCGCGTTGCGAAGGCGTTCAAAGTACCTTGCTGCCAACTTTAAACGACATCATCCTTAAAATAGCTGCAGAAACACACCACAGCCCTGCTTCAAGCAGAAGTGTAGGCGAATAATGAGGTGGCCGAGTGGTTAAGGCGATGGACTGCTAATCCATTGTGCTCTGCACGCGTAGGTTCGAATCCCATCCTCGTCGTTTGATGTCTTTAGTGATTCGAGAGAGCCAAGTGCGCGTTGCGAAGGCGTTCAAAGTACCTTGCTGCCAACTTTAACGACATCATCCTTAAAATAGCTGCAGAAACACACCACAGCCCTGCTTTAAGCAGCAGTGCAGGCGGTTGACGAGGTGGCCGAGTAGTTAAGGCGATGGACTGCTAATCCATTGTGCTCTGCACG